>WBNH01004708.1:370685-656806 GCA_013401255.1 Urocolius indicus | reverse complement strand
GGGCTAAACCACCACAATGCTGCCTGCCAAGGCTGAAAGATTTCAAGGTGTCTGCCATGTTGATTCCTCATGTGATACTGGAGCCTGTTGCTAACAGGACCTTTTGGCTCCTAGATGCCTTGGCATCCCTCCTATCATTTCTGTGGCCCCATGTCTTCTCTGCCTGGAACACACCTCCTGTTTTCATGGTTGGCTTGCCCTTCACAAAGCAGGCTCATTTTGACAGTCGCCACATGTTGACTTTTGAGATTTCAAAGTGAATTTATAATAGTCACCATGCTTGCTCTGAGCAGCATCTTTATCCTGAGAGGATCTAGGGTTTATCGGGAGAGAAGGAATATCTTTATTTCTCTGACTGCCAAGAATTATTGGAACTCCTCTGTACAGTTCTCGTTACCTGTGTTTATTTATCCTGCATACTTTGCCTCTCAATTAGCAAAATCCTTTGTCTTGCAAAATACTATGTGAAGGAGAGGGAACAAATTGGGCAAAAGTCCTTCTTGCCATCTGCCAAAGTACCCTTCCAACCTGATGCCTCCAGACGGATGGCTAGAGTGCCAGGGGCACATCACATGGCTCCATCCCAGGTCAAACAGGGATCTGTGAGCTTGCTTCTGTAAATATATTTTCATCAAGCTTTAAAAGAGAGGAGAGAAAAAGAAACCTTTTGTGCCCTTTCCTTAGATCCTTGCCCTCCTTGTGCCCTCAGCTAGGAGCAACTGCAGCAGCTTAGCTCAGCAGAAATCGTGGTACTACAGAATCCGGGCCAAAACAGGTATAGCAAATGCAGATGTTCCTGCATCTGACTGCAATTATGGGGACTGTCTCTGCAGCTTCCTTCAATGGATAGAAATAAAATATATTAGCTCAAGCTCTGCTGAAGTCTGCCTGATCTATGGCTCTGAAGTTCATTCTCAACACTTGCTGCTGCTTACCACACCAGCACTGTGCTTTCTCTCACTGTGAAGCTGCCACTTGCAGTGTTTTTGGAGTGGCATGTGCCTTCTAGACCAATTTTGGGGGAGAAGTTGGATATGTGATCATTGAATTTATTTAGAAATTGGTCTTTAAAAAAGAACACATTCTATGATTCCACGATACCATGCCTGGCTTTTGTTTTGTTTGGGGCATCATTGACCTTTAGTTAGATCAGTCCAAGCAAATCAGTTACTTATCTGGATTGACATTAGCTCTCTCCTAAAAGGCTGAAGGTGGTATCTCTGACAGGACTTTGTGACTGAATCACATATGTTACCACACCATAAAATTTCCACAGAAAATATTGTCAACAAATAAAGTAAAATTTAAAAAAAAGGAAATAGCAAAACACAGTTTTCCCAAATTTTTTCAGAGTGTAATTTTGAGTTTCCAAATATTTTTTCTTTAAGTTCTCTAATAACATGAAAGATAAGTTGATAATTATTAACAAGGGCTAGCTTTTCTGGTGATGAACAAAAAAAAGTTGTCACTAATCCCAATTTTTCATTCTCAAAGATGCAGACAACATCAATTCAGCCAACATCAGCTCCACTGAAGGGAAATTCCTGTTTTTCAGCACACAAGTGGAATATTAGCCTTTCATAACATGTCTGAGAGACAAAGGAGGCAAAAGTAGATACAAGAGCCTTTTCTTAAAGAGCCAAGACATACCATACCATATTATGTTTGGTGATAGTATTGTTTTAAATTAGGCTTATACCCAAAAATTGGCTTCCATTTTTCTATTTGCAGAATTGCATTGCCCTAAAGAGGTCAGCTCATAATGAAGGAGCACTAAAGAGAGAGAGATTTGGAGATTTCTCAAAGTCATCTTGATTATTTCTTACCTGGAAGTTGGTGGTCAGATAGAACCTTACAGAAGAGCTTTACAGTTCAGTCTGGTCCAGCCAGACAGCAAGATGAACAGGTATCTCCAAAGCTTTCGGTTCTGGAGATCTGAGCTTGCCCTCTGCCCAGAAGACCAGATATCAAATCTCAATTCACATTCATATCAGTTGAATATTAGTCAGCAGCATGCCTAGATGGCCAAGGCAGCATATGGCATCCTGGTCTGTATCACAAATAGTGTGGCCAATAGAACCAGGGCCCTCATGTGCTGGGCCCTGGTGAAGCTGCAGCTCAACTTCTATGTTCAATGTTGGGCTCCTCACTGCCAGNTTTCAAAGTGAATTTATAATAGTCACCATGCTTGCTCTGAGCAGCATCTTTATCCTGAGAGGATCTAGGGTTTATCGGGAGAGAAGGAATATCTTTATTTCTCTGACTGCCAAGAATTATTGGAACTCCTCTGTACAGTTCTCGTTACCTGTGTTTATTTATCCTGCATACTTTGCCTCTCAATTAGCAAAATCCTTTGTCTTGCAAAATACTATGTGAAGGAGAGGGAACAAATTGGGCAAAAGTCCTTCTTGCCATCTGCCAAAGTACCCTTCCAACCTGATGCCTCCAGACGGATGGCTAGAGTGCCAGGGGCACATCACATGGCTCCATCCCAGGTCAAACAGGGATCTGTGAGCTTGCTTCTGTAAATATATTTTCATCAAGCTTTAAAAGAGAGGAGAGAAAAAGAAACCTTTTGTGCCCTTTCCTTAGATCCTTGCCCTCCTTGTGCCCTCAGCTAGGAGCAACTGCAGCAGCTTAGCTCAGCAGAAATCGTGGTACTACAGAATCCGGGCCAAAACAGGTATAGCAAATGCAGATGTTCCTGCATCTGACTGCAATTATGGGGACTGTCTCTGCAGCTTCCTTCAATGGATAGAAATAAAATATATTAGCTCAAGCTCTGCTGAAGTCTGCCTGATCTATGGCTCTGAAGTTCATTCTCAACACTTGCTGCTGCTTACCACACCAGCACTGTGCTTTCTCTCACTGTGAAGCTGCCACTTGCAGTGTTTTTGGAGTGGCATGTGCCTTCTAGACCAATTTTGGGGGAGAAGTTGGATATGTGATCATTGAATTTATTTAGAAATTGGTCTTTAAAAAAGAACACATTCTATGATTCCACGATACCATGCCTGGCTTTTGTTTTGTTTGGGGCATCATTGACCTTTAGTTAGATCAGTCCAAGCAAATCAGTTACTTATCTGGATTGACATTAGCTCTCTCCTAAAAGGCTGAAGGTGGTATCTCTGACAGGACTTTGTGACTGAATCACATATGTTACCACACCATAAAATTTCCACAGAAAATATTGTCAACAAATAAAGTAAAATTTAAAAAAAAGGAAATAGCAAAACACAGTTTTCCCAAATTTTTTCAGAGTGTAATTTTGAGTTTCCAAATATTTTTTCTTTAAGTTCTCTAATAACATGAAAGATAAGTTGATAATTATTAACAAGGGCTAGCTTTTCTGGTGATGAACAAAAAAAAGTTGTCACTAATCCCAATTTTTCATTCTCAAAGATGCAGACAACATCAATTCAGCCAACATCAGCTCCACTGAAGGGAAATTCCTGTTTTTCAGCACACAAGTGGAATATTAGCCTTTCATAACATGTCTGAGAGACAAAGGAGGCAAAAGTAGATACAAGAGCCTTTTCTTAAAGAGCCAAGACATACCATACCATATTATGTTTGGTGATAGTATTGTTTTAAATTAGGCTTATACCCAAAAATTGGCTTCCATTTTTCTATTTGCAGAATTGCATTGCCCTAAAGAGGTCAGCTCATAATGAAGGAGCACTAAAGAGAGAGAGATTTGGAGATTTCTCAAAGTCATCTTGATTATTTCTTACCTGGAAGTTGGTGGTCAGATAGAACCTTACAGAAGAGCTTTACAGTTCAGTCTGGTCCAGCCAGACAGCAAGATGAACAGGTATCTCCAAAGCTTTCGGTTCTGGAGATCTGAGCTTGCCCTCTGCCCAGAAGACCAGATATCAAATCTCAATTCACATTCATATCAGTTGAATATTAGTCAGCAGCATGCCTAGATGGCCAAGGCAGCATATGGCATCCTGGTCTGTATCACAAATAGTGTGGCCAATAGAACCAGGGCCCTCATGTGCTGGGCCCTGGTGAAGCTGCAGCTCAACTTCTATGTTCAATGTTGGGCTCCTCACTGCCAGAGGGACACAGGGGCAGGAACGTGTCCAGAGCCAGGTAGTGGAGCTGGGAAATGGGCTGGAGCACAAGTGTGATGGGGAACAGCCAAGGGAGCTGGGGGTGTTCAGCCTGGAGGAGGCTGAGGGGAGACCTTCTCACTCTTGACATCTCTCTAACAGGAGGTTGTGGCCACAGGGGTGTTGGTCTCTTGTCCTCACTTACAAATGACAGGACAGAAGGAAATGGGCTCAAGTTGCCCCAAGGGAGGTTTAGATTGGAGACAGGGAAGAACTTTTTCTCCAAACTGTCCCAGGCTGCCCAGGGAGGTGGGGAGTCCCCATCCCTGGTGCTATTGAAAAGCCGTAGAGTTGAAGTGCTGAGGACCGTTGTTAGTGGTGGGCTGAGCTGTGTGAGGGAAGGGGTTGGACTCCATGAGCTTAAAGGGCTGTTCCAACCAAAATGATTTCATGATTCTATGACTTTATGATTCTATGAATCGTACAGCCCACACTCAGCACCCTGATTTCACTCTCACATCTCACTTCGCATCTGTGTATAGCCCAGCACTCCAATGCACAGCCAAGGAACCTTTTACTGCACAGTCCTGCCTTTTGCATAGACACATTTGTCACTATTTAAAAGATGCATCAGTGCTTGGTATAGCCTATGGAAGATCTGCCCTCCTGATCTAACACAAAGCTGTACCCCTAAAAAGCAGAGACCCCACAGATCAGTGAATTATTAATGACTGAATCATGTTCTGCTCACATCAAGCCTGTAAGCAGAAGGGAGTGGAAATAACATTTCAAATCATGTTCCTCCCATCTCCTTTCCTGTCTCCCCTGGGTTCCTATATATCTCTTAGCTCTATGCACAGGTTTAACAAGCTCGTATTTTTAATCAATGAAATCATCCACTTGTAATTAACCAGAAAACATCAGCCTTGTCATCTGACCTTTCTGTTTGATGGAACAAATATAATTACATTGTCACTTCAGTCTGGTTTAACAAACAACCAGAAAATGTTCATTAATAAGCTGCCATACTGAGATGGCAGTTTATGATGGCTTAAAAGAATGTTTAATCTTAGTTAATTAATACCATCTAATCTACCAGAACTAATGAACTTTCAACTACAATAGTAGGTCATTGCCATTGTATTCAATGACACATAAACATTACAAGTTGCAAATTTATCAAAGCACAAGTTCCAAAGAACAAAAGTAAAATGTGACCTTTGCTAAATTTGTATCTATTTTAATGTTCCTCTTATAATTACATTGTAGGAATAAGAAAAGGAACAACCTACTTACAAGCAGCAGAAAGTTGTCAGTGCTGGAACCCTACAAATGTACAGAGACAAAATTAAAAGCACTAAAATTAACAAGCAATAATGTATTATTATCAATAATGACTATTTATTAAATCATCTGAGCAAGATTTCTCCACCCACTCACACAATCCACCTTATTACAGACTGTACAATCATATTATACAAAAGGCAAAGAAGGAGAAAGCGATGGAGGGAAATGCCAGTGGTGCCTGAGGGGTTCAGCCACAATGTGGGAAGAGGATCATACTTTTCTGACAACTCAGCTGGTGCACGGTCCATAAGGTCACACTGCTCCTAACCTCACTGCTGCCTCCTCATGCTCTTCCTGTGTCACCTTCCCAATTCCACAGTCAGCAATGTAGGGAGAGAAGTCAGCCCACAGGCCATGGGATAGGGGCTCACATCCCCCACGGATCTCTGAAACCTCAGAAACTGTATTTGTGGTGTGAGCAAGTCCTGAGCCTCACCTCTGGAAAACAGCTGAAAGTATTGATGTCCAGAAGTATTGATGAAACTTCTTCCAGATTACTCATAAGACTCTTTTGTTTTTTAAAGACAAAGTCAGCAGTGGAAAGTTAGGCAGACCCAAATAAATTTCAGTAAAGAATCCTAAAAAAATAAAGGTTCTTGAGAAAATCTCTTCCCCACTGCTATTAAGTCTTAATAAGTATGATGAAACATAAGAAGTTCCAGAAGACTGGAAAAATCTGAAAGTGATGTTAACATTCAAAGAAGCAGTTGTGATGAAACAAGTACTCTTGATTTTGTGATTGTGTGATTCTAAGTGACTTACAGGCTCATTAATCTGCCCTCTATCCCAGGAAAAATAATGAGGAGGCTGATATGGAAATCAGTAAGGATTAAAAGATAGGGATACAATTAATTCTAGTCAACAGCATTTCATTAAAAATAAATCGTGTCAGACAAATCTGATTTCATTCTTTTATGAGCTTATGAATTTGTTGAATAAAAGTATTTGCATGGAAGCAATATGGCTAGATATTTGCAACAGACATTACAAAAGTCACAGTTACTTAGCATGGCTTGATATTCTGATACACTCTTTGCATTGGATATCATGAGAGGTGATAAGGAGATTATTTCTAAAGTACTATAAACAGCTTTGGTTACCTGTTCTCAGAGAAAATGAGGAAGGTTCAAGGAAGTGATTCTGGGGTGGAGAGGAGAGAGAAATAATTTAAGAAAAATAAATACATAAACAAAAGGCAACATCACAGCAAGTATGTACAATGTGATGACTATGGTGATAGCCTGGCAAGGCATCTCTGATCATCCTGTTTACTGTTCTTAAATTGTGACGTGAACCCCTTCTAATATCTGTAAAGTCCACGGCACATAAGCAGAGAACTGGCTACATCAGAGACCAGTACTCACTACCATCAGTATTGTGATAATGACATTTGCACATTACACCAAAACCAGCAGAATGGTAAGTAACATTGAGGACCAGGTACTTACAGTAAGCAGTGGACTTGAATAAGGCCAGACCACTTATTCAGAGACATTTAATGTCAGTCTCGTTCAGGATAAGACATCTGGTGATACCTGTTGAAATGGGGACCATGCTATGGAGAGCAGTAACTGGAAATTATGATGGGTTTATACTAATGAGACCCAAACAGCTACCTTTGGGTACATGGGTAGGATTGCAGAAAGCAAGAACAGATAATTTTATTTCTTCCCATAGCACTGAGGAGACTGCAAAGTCATCCTGAGTACAGTTCTGGAATTTGTGTTTCTAAAAGAGAGCTGGAAAGTATAAAAAAGTGCACAAGGTCTGAAAAAACTCTTTATGGGACAGAAATTAAATCCCCTGCAGCCAGACGGAGAGGCAAAGAAGTACTGAATTGTTAAACGTTCCTCTAATCCAGCTTAGGAAGGAAGAACTGGAATGAAAGTCTGGAAATTAGAATGAGACAAGTACCAGGGAGAAGTCATCAATTGATCTAAACAATGAGAGTTATTAGCTGCAGGAGTAGGGAGGAGTGAAGACATCTCTATCCCTCTGTGCACCAGGGAACCAAACAGCATCCTTCTGGCCAGGCATGCACTTCACCAAGAGCAAACAGAGGGAAATGAGTAGCCTCTGGCAGAGTAGAGGCCCTGGGCATCGAATCATCCCACCAGCTTTAACTGAAAATAATTCACTTCAGGATTTGCATCATTAATAGCCCATAGGAAGGCTAACCATAAATTAGATTATATTAGATATTAGCAGAAATCCAAGGTCCACACTTGCTAAGACACTCTTTGGTTCCTTGATGAAGCTGGTTAAAGATGAGTTTAAAAATAGATTTCCTGCCTTGAGTGAATCAGGGACTCTCATATATTTCTGAAATAAACACCAAGACAGGATGTAAGAAGTTAAATTCCACGATGTCCCACATGCAAGGCCAAGCCTAGATGATCATTATGGAATCTTCTCACCTTAAAACTTACAAATGTGTGGAAAACAGGGAGGCTGGACAAGATGATCTTTCAAGTCCCTTCAAACCCTTAAGATTCTGTGATTCTGTGATTTTCTTAACTAAACTGGGTACCTGTGGGGAACAAAAAAAAAATAAAATAAAATAGGCTTTCCTTGCAAGAATTTAAGGCCAGGTTTAGAGTTTAGCACCTACATTCTGTCATAGAAGTAATTTCTGTAATCAGATTTGTGAACTTTCAAATGCTTTTCAGTATTAGTTGATGTTCCATCACTGGACTGGATGTGTACAGGCAGCAGACACAAACTCAATGTGATGGTGTTCTCTCAAAATTTATGAGAAATTAGGATACCTGGGACATTTCTCTTGACTGGTTTTATGGCTATTGTTTGATTTTAAAAGCAATTCTGGTTAGCAGTGAGAATATTGTTCTTCTGCCACTGCTGGTTTACTCTGTGGAAACAGTCTTGAGAGAAGCACACACGTCACCTTGCACATTTATGGGAGCTGGCAATGGGGTATCTGAAGAGTCATGAGTTTTTTCTTAAGATTTTCAGATTCTCTGACATCACCTGCTTTATTGTACCACTTATTCATCTGCGGATGTCCCTGTAAGGACAGCTGTCCCTCTCCTTTCCAGCTGCCAGATGTGATATGCTTCCTTAAAGAGAAATCAAATTTGGCCCTTAGCAGAGGGTCATACTTCTACATGAATACAGAGATAGAAAGATAGAGTTTTGACTTAGAATTTATTGAAGCAGGAAAGATAAAGATAATTCACTTGGAGTGATTGACTGATTATTATTCATCAGCTTCCAGATTCCAAATCTAGAAGTCAGAAATGAGAAGTCAGAGACTGGGATCAGACAACAGATGGTCAGTAGCCCAATGTGTAAGATCCATTGCAACTCTTTTTCTCCTCTTTCTCCCACAGCACTGGGAGGGGATACAGATTTGGGAGTAGAGTGTGGCCTGAAAGTTACATACCCTGGGCTTGGAAGGGGCAGTAAGGGAAGCTCAGCTCACCAAGCATCAGAATATGAGGCTTCAGTCCTTATGGATCAAGTGCAGTTACCAGGTTTTCAACTGGAGCTGTTTCCCAAGTCAAAGTCAAAAACATATCACAAGTTCTTTGAATGTAGGGTTCTCATAGATTACAGGGCCAAAGGTTGTCTTTTGGAAAAGATGTGTTAGGAGAAAGCCTATACACCTCCAAAATCTGATCCAGGGCTTGAAGATCTTTGATCTGGGCAATGAGAGGTAGTTGCACATTTGCACCTTTGGAAAGTGCTCAATGAATCATATCCCAGACTTTGGAGACCAAAGACATAGTCAAGCACAGACGCAAAAGGAAGACAAAAGGAAGAAAATAAACATAACATTGGCATTATAAATGTTGTGAGGCAGTGAAACCAATCTGAGTGCCTTTGGCACAGAGACATCACAAATCTACATGTGCCTCATTGTCACATCTCTATAGCAGAGAAGATAGTCCTTCTCTTGTCTGCTGAGCGTAGGATGTCTTGCTGTAACATAAAAGTTTTCTTTTGGCACTGAGATAATTCAAAAATCTGTGAAAAAGCTGAAACGGGAACCCAGATCCTATTCAAATATCTTTCACTCAGGGTTCAGTTTCCAAAATTATTGATCTATTTTGTGCCAGTTCTTGGACCACCTCCCTCCATCCTAGCAGCACCTCACCTGGATGAGACACACATATCACACCAGACAAGCTGTTCTTCACAGATGTCAAGGTCTCTTCACTGACTGCAGAGAAAGTCAAGGTTACAGATTTAGGACAAGTGGCAATTTTTAAGATGGCTAAACTAGGATATAATGAATGCCACCAAGGATGTTTAAGGATAAAAATGGAAGTAGGACTCTAGGCTGAAGCAAATGATCTTTTTTTGTTGTTGTTATTATCTTTTTTTGCCTTCTTGATGTTCATCATGATGTAAAGTTTGAAAGCTCACTGGCATGATCAGCTTTGATTATTTTCATATGATTTTTCACTACACTTTTTCCTTCTCACTTCTCTTATTCAGTATGTTATTACATCTTTAAAAGGTATTTTAAATTAATTTACTTCACTCTGTGAACACTAGTAAAAATATTAGCTTTCAAAGAGTTATTTCAACGAGGAAAGCATGTTCATTCTTCCTTGAAGAAAGTATATGATAAAAACTGTAACCCATAAAACAAAAGCTAACTTACATTTTTCTGCTCTTTAAATCCATCCCTGAGCTAATGCAAGGAAATTTAGCACTTAATTCATAATAAATATGCATGGAAAAAAACAAAACACCTCACCAAACACGATATTTACAGTATGAGCTGGAAGGAAATTATTACTACATCAGAGGAAACGGTGACACTCAGCAGCAAATACAGAGGGTACTGATGCAAATTGGTATGAAAATGTTTTTTTGTTATTAAGGAAAGCCATGACATTGCAGCTGACCATGGTACTACAGATACAATTTTGGCATGAGAGCTGGAAATGACTGCTAATCTCTTTTAGCTCCTAGGTTGCAAACACCTTTCTACCACAAAATTTAAGACTTTGAGAGCTTTCTAAAGAATCAGACTGGACTTTTTTTTTAAATGGGTAGCAGAATCAATGTGGTTTTCATGTGTTTTTCAAAAGGAGGAGGTGACTAATGAACCCAGAATCAAGAGCTGCTGCCATCTCATGTGTCTCATAATCACCTCTGGCAAGTGGAAACTAAAGGAATGTTTGCATAGGGTAACTTTTTCCAGCAACTTGGTGTACCAAGTAGGAAAAGGTGCATTAAGAACAAATTCATGTGCTTTGAATTAGCTCCTCTCCCACCACTTGACAGACAACTGAAGCATACTGAAAACCCATGGAGGATGAAGTTCACTACATCTCTGACATCCACTTTTCTTCCAATGCCAAAAAATAATTTCAAAATGCAAGCCTTTAAAAACAATCAATAACCTGATTATTTTGGGCATCCAAAACAGGAAACAACTGGAAAGTAAAGGGTTTTAAAATGATATGTCAGAATAAAAAAGGCCTCTGAATAGCCAGACACAGAGAAGTTGAAGGGAAGAGAGAGGCAGGTTCATCTGAAAGGGCTCGAGAGGGGAAAGAAACCCACCCTATTAGGGAGAAAAAGCACAAAGGGAAAAAACACAGATGTATAACTCTTAGTGGCGGAGATTTTACAGACATCTATTACTCGAAACAGCCATAGTGCTTCCAGTGTGGTATTTTCACTTAAAACTGCTGCAGGAGCTTGTGGTATTTCAGCTATTAGCACCAGAGCGGCACATGAATCAGTAGTACTTTCTATGTCACTTTTTGGTAAGTGGCTTAAGGAGGACAGACACAGAGATCCTATTGCAGATGCATATTTGAACATTGGGTTTTGCAGCTTTCTGCCTCCCTGTTGCAATTACTGGCTTTTAAGTCCTAGATGCTTGACCTTCACTCTGAAGGGACAAAGTGAAGTTTTATATAGGTGGAAAAGAACTAGTCTGAAGTGGAGAGAAGGTAAAAGTTACTTTCAGTACATCCGTAAACTAACAGATATTGTGACTGACTTGTAAAATTGCTCTCAGCAGGCTCTGCTCCTGCAGTATCTTAAAACCTATCAATAGGCTAAATTCAGCCTCAAGTTCCTATTCATAGCCTAATAAAGCTGTCAGAATAAAATGTTTGCAAAAAGAATTTTCCATTCAAAGTTGTCTTCTGCCAGATTCTTAAAAGTACAATTGTTTTATCCAAGCCCATAGTAACATGGGAAGTGAATGCAAATTGATTTGCAGGAAAAATATGCCAAGACTGTAATTTTTTTTCTTCAAGTAAATGGATTCTTTTAACAGAGAGAGAGTTCCAGCCTTATTAATTAAGACACTGCAGACAGGAGAAGACTTTATTTTAGAAGTTTTTGAGGTCAGTTACAATGTATTAGATTTTATGCCAATGCAAATGATTTCACCAAAAAGCTTTGAAACATATCTCAGTTTTTCTTCATTCCTTGCTTACTGTGTTTTGAAAAAGAATAAACCTGTCTGGGGAAAGGAGCAACCTTTTGGTCTGCCTTTAAAGCCCTGTATTTTCTATTGTTGTTTTTGTTGTTAAAAATGACAACTGAAAACCCAGATGATAATTGGAACAGCATGAAATAAAGACAATGTCTCTTTTACTGAACTTAAAAGGCACTTTCTTTGCAGCAGCTGTGTCTGCAAGAATGCAGTTGGGTAGCAGTCTGAAAAGCATTAAATGTCCCAAATATTTTCCATTGAAATTATTATCCTGAAAGCTCTAACACAGCCCTCCCCATGCTATGTATGAGGATGGGGGGCAGGAGTGTCTTGTTATTCCTATTATTTTGATTATTCAATAAAAATGCAGAGTAAAAACAAGCTTAGCCTAAAAGAAGATAATTGTATTTGCTGTGCTCAGAGATGGAGGGCACCAGAAAATATTTACACCACATTGAGCATAGCTGAAACAACACCATATGCAAATTACATACTTCAGTCACTGCTACTAGCTCTCACCATTGCATCTTTAAAACTACAATAGATATATTGTTTTCTGACAGCTCTAAAAGCTTAGAATTTAATTTCTATTTGCTTTAAACTTATTTAGCTTCTATTGAAGAGAGAGAAGTTGGAAAAAAGGGAATTAAAGACCCAGAGAGTTAAGAGCTAACAAGCATTCTTAAAGGCCACCTTTCCCTGTTCTTCAACTAAATTGATGAACCTGGAGGCCCGAACCACAAGTTTTAATTCCTATGTTCAATAAATTTGTGGAGAAATAACCCTCTTCTTTGTCCTTATTAAAACTGTCAATCTTTTCTAATTGGATAGCAGGTATAATGCCTTTGCATTTGGCTGTGGGAGCTGAGCTAGATACACACAGAGCCATTCCATGGCTAGGCAGCATGTTCTGAACTCTCAGAGCACTGAAACCAAGAGTCACAAATACCAATACTCAACACAACTTTTCTTGATTAAGTCTATCCCACTACTTGAACTACAGGTGGAAATACTAAACTACCATGAGATGGGATAGGCTGCCTGCAATTTATGTACCCCAAGAATGAGGCAGAAGCAGAGACAAATTTCAATGTGCTTCTGTCACATGCACTTGCTCCTGGTGTCTGCCCTTGTCTAGGGCCGTGCTTCTCATCCAACAGCAACTTTGTCAACCTTTTGCTATTAAAAAAAGTAATGCTAATGATAGTTAGGAAAATTTATATGGGTGTCAATTAAGTGGCTGGATTTTTACAGGAGGATATCATAGAATGGCAGGGGTTGGAAGGGACCTTTAGAGAACACCTAATCCAATCGCAGCTAAAAAAATCGTATTATTACTGTGGAAAAAAAAAATTAAATGCAGAGAAAAATCTTGGTTGCTCTTTTCACTGTAAGAGAGCACGTAGTTTGAGTTTTTGCATAGAAGCAGGCTTTTTCAGATCTCCTTCTTGCTGAGCAACACAGCTTGGCCTTGCAGGCTGCCCAAGGAGGATATGGAGTCTCCTTCCTTGGACGTCTTCAAGACCCACCTGGACATGTTCCTATGTGACCTGATCTAGGTTGACCTGTTTCTGCAGGGGGGTTGGACCACATGATGTCTTAAGATCCCTTCCAACCCTACCATTCTATGATGCTATGGTTCTATGATCCTATGAACACTTGACTCCATAACATGTTCATCAGTCTCCTGGAGGGCTGGGATGCTGCTCATCATGAAGAGAGCATAGCTAGTTGGCCTAAGAAAATCTGTCACTGCCATTGCAAAGTTTTTCCTTGGTACATCCTAGTATTGTACCAAAAAAACACAAGCAAACAAAACAAAACAAAAAAGACAGACATTTGTGATTCCTGGAAGGACTCTGGAAATGTTGACTTCCTGTGGGTCACTGTAAAGTGTATGCTCTAATTCACCAACTCCCACCCTGTGTTTTCCTGCAGTCCCTGGTCCAGAGCAGCATCCATACCAGATATAACCAACATTAAATATGAAGGATGTCATCAAAGCTGCTGTCTTCTCCCTGTAGGCCACTCTCTAATCCTCTTGACAAGAAATTATCTAGGAAAATGAAAAAAAAAGGCCCATACAGTGATGGTGGAAACAGATTGTATCCGGTTTCAGAGACACAGCAGACAGGCTTGTTATATACTGGGAAAGACAAATGAGGGTTCAATGTCTGTGGCTTTGCTATGCTCTTACAAACCTGCCCCTCAAGTCTGAGTTTTAGGAATCTTATAATAATACTAATAAAAATGCCCTTGGACATAAATTTGAAACCAAGTGCTTTCATTTCCAATGCACCACCGTTCTACTTAGTTTCTTTCAACTTTATTTCTAGAAATTGCCCTGCCATGTCCAGTCAACCTGGACCTGAATGCGTAAGATACAAAAAGATGAGTCTTTTCAGGCCTGGAAAAGACGCAGGTGCAATCCAGGCTGCTGTTGACAGTACAGCAGATGGGTTTCTTCTGGGCCAGTATTTCTCAGATGCAGTATAATGGTTATGCATTAATAATGCACACAATTCAGGCAATGAGAAGAATTGGAAGGACAGGTTATAATTAGCCTTGTGCAGCAACCAGGTACCAAAAATGCAGGTCAATTTTTCAGCCCATCGAAATGTTTCTTGTCTAAATAGTAACCTAGAACCAGTATGTGCTTTGTCCGGTCCTGTAACAAATTTTCACTTTGCCATACTGCAGAGCTGCTGCTATGTTGAGTCTTTGAAGCTGTAGTGGCTTTAATTGGGGGGGAAGTAAACTGTCAGTATAAAGTAATTTTAAGTGAAAGGTACAATAAGCCTGTCAGTCATCATCCCAGCTTAAGGGCACTGGAGTTTCAACCACTTTATTGCAGAATCTCTTAACTTCCCCTTCTGTAAAAAAACAGCCATCATTCCTCTGTGATTACTTTGTTTCTTCCATATTAAAGAGCTGTGCTCTCTTGAAATACTGATAGAATATTAGAGGGAAAAAATAGAATATTAGAGAAAAAAAAAAGAAAGTCCTGCTCTTACAAACTCTCCTTTCTGGTGGAATTGTTCCTCCCTTTGCAATACATGTCAAAGTGTTCTCAGAAACATGATTAAATGATTGGGTTCTCCCCCCAGTACTTTAACATAAACACTGTTAACATTGGAAGAAAATAGAGAGTAGAGGAAAGAATTGCACTGTTTTACTTAAATTTGCGACTGTCAGTGTCCAAAACTGGAGTCAAGCAAGAAAAGAATCCCATGGATCTCACTGGAAAATGGATGGGATTTCCATGGACAGCAGGTAAAGGGCAACTTTTACCAACTTCAGCTCAGAGTTTGTTCTTTTGCCTCGTTCCTTGCCAAGACCCTGGACTGTCTCTTTGTTTTGAAAGACATTGTGTTTCAAGTTTCAGGGGTTTTTTTGTTTATCCACATGATTGTTTTCTGGGTTTCTGGACAGATCAGCAAAAGTATTAGATTTAGTTTTCATGGCCATGTATGAAATTGTTTCTTTTCAGGCAAATAACGTCACCAATTGATGTCAAGAGAAATAATTACTGTTTCCAAAGCTGGTGAAATGTATGAACTTAAAACATTTTTTACTGCACCACAGAAGTTCTTTCACATATTTCTGGGGGAAATAACTGGCAAAATTTTAATTTCAGACTGTGTTTCTAAGAGCAGTCTAACTACCAGAAGTAAATTCTGTCCCAGTAAGGAAATTGTACACACAATTGGCTTCATGTCTCATGGCTTTCAAGAGCTGATTGAAAGAAAAAGGCAAGGGTGCAAAAAGCATCTATAGATGCATCAGTTCTCAGAGTTAAGAAACCTAAAGGTCTTGCTCTGGCCATGGCTGGATTGCCCAGCCAACCAGTGTGGAAGTTCTCTAATATGACTTTCATGTGAGTTAAAGTAGTAGGGTGAACTTAAATTATATGAAAATAGAATCTCTTTGATAACGAAGCCAAATGTAAAGGGACAGTAGAACAGAGACACATGTGGAGGACCATACAAGAGCCATGACCTATGACACAGTTCCACTTTGCAGATGAAAATCTACTAATTGCAGTCACTAGCAGGCTACAGGTTGTGACAACCTGAGATTTTTACAAACATATTTCAAAAGCACCTTCAAGTTCATATCTGTATTTGCTGCATCCTTGCAGACCAGGAGGTTCTGAGCCTCCTCGCAGATCACGAGGTTCTGATCCTCCTCAAATATATTACTCACACAAAACTGTTAATATCTAACGGAGTATTAATAACCTTTTGTACTTAATTCTGAGTTCTTTTAAGTCAAAGCTTTGGAAGATACTGTAAATATTTTCCTGACGTATTTCAATCTGGCTGAAAACCACTGGGTACACACACAAGACTTGAGCAATACAGCACTATTGATGGTATCTAAGGACTTGCTAAAGGCCACAAATGGAAAGTTTTGGCCGCTGCTCATGGCAGTTGTCTGTTCAGTAAAATTTGATGTACTAGATCACAAATGAGGCTGGAGATTTTAAGGTAAACTATACAGCAATCACAAACCCATCAGGGAATATCGGCAGAATTCATACAATTAGAGTAGAAATTATTTGTACTGTCAAGAATTATGCTATCTTATGCCAAACAGCTTTTGTGCTCCTGTAAGAACGATTTAGGAGTTAAACTCTTTGTGAGTAATACTTTTGATGGGTATTCATTAATATGACTAACATTAATCAGATAAAATGTATAGATACACTCTAAATAGCAAGGATTCGACAGACTGAGGTAGGGCAGGGGGTTGTTAAACACAAATTTAAAGAAAAGCCAGCTGTATTTATCATGCAAGAGCCTCACAGTAACTCTGATTCATTTGGCAAAAATATTAGCTTTAGAGTGCCAAACAGGAATGGTCAACTTGGCTTATAGCCTAATGTGAAATACATGGGTGGATGGTAGAAGAGTGATATTTCCTTCAAGGAAAGCTTGTTTAAACTTGTCCTGGGCTCTTCCTCATTATTTTGTTCAGTCTGTGTGGCAGTAAAGTGGAAAAGAACTTTGGAAAGTCATCTTCATTCCAGGGCTCTGGAAACATTTTTGCAGCCTCTGGGGTTTGGCAGCTTTTGGAGAGTATGCTCTGTGGATCCTTCTGGATGACATACCTATTCCCAGTTCATCTGCAAGTGCAGGAGACATGATTCAGTGACCCTGAGTGTCTTTTTTAATTCCACAAACCTACCACAAGTATAGTCTTACTGGTCTGCAGCCTACCTAATTTTCCAGCATAAATGGAAAGGGAAAAGGAAAAAACATCTCATGACTACAGCTATATAGGGCACATATAAAAAAAGCCTCTGTAAGTCATGACTTTCCCAGATCTCATCTTCATTTGCCACCTCAGTACCGGAGAGGTTGGCCTGGGGAGGAACTGGAAGAAGAGGACAATGTTTTTCTCTCAGTTGTCCCTCCTCCAATCTTCCTCCTGCTTCACTCACTGGTTAAGGACTACAAATGTGCTCCAGACAGCAAGAGATGACCTTAAAAATATTCACTTCTTCTTAACCTGCTTAAAACCGAATTTTCATTGCATATGATGACTGTGCTTAACAGTAAAATACAACCTTTCTGTCCCATTCCTTTTCACTGTAAGCCATTTGCAACAGAGGTCACCATATCCTGTGTGTTCACTGAAAGCAGGAAAGCCTGGGGATTTAAAAAGAAACAAAATTAAAAAAAATAAAGAAAGGTCATTCAGGTAGGAGAAAACATACATCTTATAAATCAATTACAGATCTTTCATATTGTAACTCGTTCAACTCAGTGATGTCTCAGCCTTTGTCATCTAAGATTTTTTTCTGTAAGAGAAAGTTAGTTAGTTCTTTGGAAGCTGCTTATGAAGAGGCTTCTTGCTAGCTGCAGATCAGTTGTATTGATCTACTTGTCCTGAAAAACTTACAATAATTGAACAAAAACTTAAAATTAGCGTGAAAGTATCTTTCTATTTGTCGTGATCTATACTGAAAAATCTTTTACTTAAAGCTAAAGCTTCAGATAAAGCAGTTTTCCAGGAAATCTGCAATGATGAACTATCTACCTGACCCCAGTTGAGACCAAGTCCTGAACGGAAACCCAAGCTGGTAGAACACTAGGATATTATTTTAGTATCTTAATTGCATTTCTTGGTTTTGTTCCTATGAATGTATCTAGAGATGCCATTCTCAAAGCTGCTTTCTGATTATGGTCAGAGCTGGGAAAATTCATTACATCAGTTATGTGTCTCTCTTTTAGCATGGAATTTGGGGAATGTCATTTGGATATACGGTGGCATAACCCTCTGCACATCTGAACGCTGCATGCAGTCCTTATGCAGCAAAGCAATTCTGAAATCAATGTCACAGTGGAGAAAGAGTGGTGAAGTTTTGAATGAACAGCATATGAGCAAGTAAAGATACTCAAGGGGAGTACTGATCACTGCAATTCAGTCCCTGGAAGATATCTAAATACAGTGAGTCCAGTCTTGAGGTTTCTTCATCCCTAAAAATCTACCTCAAGTAAAATTCTGGGATAAACTAAATGGTTTTCTACAGGAGGAGTAATAAAACTTGGCTTTCTGCAGCACCTTATAAATGACCAGATGAAAACATAACCATAAAAACACAACCATTTATGTCATGGTAGTTGTTGAGGTAAAATACAAGTAGGATAGCAATGTGGGAAGGGGTCCAGCAACAGAGTTGCCTTCCCATCATATGCCACAACAATGTTCTGGATACTGGGAAGAAGGCTGTTTCAGCCCTCTATCCCAAAGAAATCTGTCCAGTAGTATACACAGTTGTAGTCTCACCTCAATGACATTACACAAAGTTTGGTCTTATTTCTTTTGCATCCTAGACAAGAGAAACTAGTTTAAGTTGTCAAGCTATTGGATGGAGGGAGAATCAAGGCACAATATCTGCCTTAACTTTATCAAGAGTGCTGGGGCCACAATAGGAGTGGATCTGTAAAGGGCAGCAGTTGCCTTTGAACTCTCAGCATCCTCACTGTGTTTTACATGCTTTGCCCTGGTTTGAGTCTGGTACTGTGCACTTGAACATGTGGGTGATGGGTGTGTGTTGGATGCAGCTGAGTTACATCCCAAAGGAAATCTATTTGCAAGTGCCGAAAGTGAAAACACACAGGTGCAGTAAAGTGAGGATGAACTGAGATTTACTTGAGAAGTGCATTCCTGGTTGAAACTAAAACACTGGCACAGATGAGCACAGAAGGAACAGCTAGCCTACATCCAAGATCTGTGGAGGTCTGAACTGAACTTCAGTACCTTGAGTTCAGTCCAATATCTGAAAATCCAGCTGTTCTTTCTATGGATGTTGTTTGTAGGAACAACACTTCAGCAGGACCATAATTCAGACAGAATAATTTCTTTTGAATTAAAATCTCTGTCTAAAGCACCAGCTGCAAACGGTTCAGAGAAATGCTAGAAGTCACGCATTTCATCAAAGTGAGCTAATACAAATATACTACACTTCTTCACATGCATTTTCATAATATTTAATTTGTTCATCTCTTTATCTTTGCTTAGCACAGTAATAACTTGTCTTTGTGTATGGCTCATACAAAGATATTTGAATATGCTATTTGTTAGCACCACAATACGATTAAAAGAAGTGGCTCTAAAAAACCAATTCTTTATACATAAGCATTCCTTCTATTTTTTAAACTGCAAAATCTGTTTATCAGTAATAAATTTTCAGGGGATTTTTGGCTTTATCTTGATGGGGAAAGAAGTGATAAAGCCTACCAATAAAGCAAATCTACAGAGTTTAATAAAATTAGTAATCAATAAGTAGACATCTAGCTTTATGATTACATTGTCATTAGCTTCCTCGGCCTCCATTTCTGCTGCAACAACCAGACGAGTGTGCTTTGCTCCTGAAGCTAGTCACAGATATCTGACACAGTTAAAGTACAATTAACAGTGTACAAATCCTCCTGGTAACCTATTTAACTTAATAATCCTGTGAAATATCCAGAAAAGCAGATACCTAATGTACTTGCAGCATGTTCAATAGCACCATGCACAATACCATAAATGCTGGATCTGCAGAAACCATGCAAGAGCAATTCTAACAGACCAGGGATAATTTACATCCACTGAGGACCTGGTTCAATTATCCTGACCAAGAATAATTTGGAGTCAAGAGCACAGAAATTCCCAGACTGGAACAGTGTCAAATTACTTACTTCTAGCAGTTACTAGCAGAGAAGACTTTTAAAGAGAGTTACATGAAATACCACTAATAGGCAGGTGAAATAATCTGCTACTGACAATAAGTTTCATGCTAATCCTAGAAGATGGAGGTTGGTTTAAATGCCATGAAAAGGAATTCCTCTTCACCTTTTAATTGTAAGAACTCTAGCTATTTTAATTATCCAGCAATGCATGCCTTTGGTAATGCTGATTCTGGCTTTAGTCGCATCGTTTGGCAGTTCCACAGGCTTAGTATAAACTGCATAAAAGGAGTATTTTTTTCCTCTCAGCATTTTTTTCCTTAAAGTTTCATCAAGTTTCCTCTCCTTCTTGTTCTGAGACACCAGGGATAGATGCTTATGTTTTCAGACTGTGCCCCTTAGACTAGCCTTTACAGAGTAACTCACACCTTATGTACTCTCTGAGAACAAAGGTGTTTTGAGATGCTCTTCAGAGAAGAGGTTTGCTTACCTCAGCCTTTATCATTTGTCTTGATCTTCTCAACCCTTTCTAGTTTAGCAATATCCTTTTAATGAATAGCACATAGGGCTCCCATCGAAGCTACATCATTGATTTCAAATGCTTTGTGAGATTGGGCCTGAAGGTCTCTCTCACTGCTTTTTTTACCCTGCTCTCTCACTGCATTTTCGTTTGACCACATTGAGCAGTGACTTTCACGGCAACATTTACACTAACAATTTTGTCCAGTTACTGAAACAGGAAAATCCTTAAATCCTACAGACTGTTAAAGTTTTGTTTCAGACTTTTCAGTCTCACATGCTACCCGCTGCCCAGAGTGCTTAGGTCTCTGATGTCCTACCAGTTTAGTTGATGAGGCTATCCTGAAAAAGAATAAAAAAAAAGACTTTTCTCACTTGGACATGTTGCTAGCTCAGAGCTTACCTTTCCAATTACTATTATTCATTAATAGCTTTCTTAGTGGTTTTTGGGAGGATTACTAAGAAATGGATTAAAACACAAATCCCTTATTATGGAACATTGCAGTTCCTCTGTAATCCTTTTGCCATGATGAGAATGAGCTTGCTATTCTTATCCCTATCTTTAGATCCTTGTCTGAGATATTTCCCTCAGGAGGTGGCAAGCAGACTTGCATAGCTATGGAGCCAGTGTCCAATTTTGCCCTCACTCTGCTCCTATCTTCTTTCCTCTCTAGGGAAAGGTTCTTCTAAGCTTCAGATTACAGCACACAGTGCTCCTCTGTGCTTTGTGTCTTCTGCAGTTCATAGTTCCTTTATATCCATATCTGGGCAAAGGGCAGCCCTCATCTCTCTACCACAGTAGGAACTATCAGAGAGTAACTGCTATTTCCCTGAATTTTTCTGTTCCTGTATAGAAAGAGAAAAATCACCTCCTAGAGAACCGTCTTTAGTCTTGCATAAAGTTCATGAGATATCCATCAAGAATTTCTACATGTATGGAAGTCACAGCTGGCATAGAAAACTTTTGAACTCAAAAAAGTTGGATACAGGAAGAGCTTTGAGGGGGTCAAAAAAGTATCAATTTAGATATTCAGGTTTACTTTTTGTGTCCTCCTGTGGACACTCATTTATTGTCACTCTTGCAGATGGGGCAAGATTAATCTTTGATTTTGACCACTGGACATTTTTTTGTATTAGATAATATTTTATCTCTTTACATGATAAATTCTTAACAGACATGTTCAAAACATGTTTCCAAGATTTCTTAACAAGCTAATAGAACACTGGGAATTTTTGAGGAACAACACTACAGTACTCTTTTTCCCCATAATATTGTCTTGAGACTAATTATTTCTGCCTATTAGCAGCAAGAAATCTCTTTTTTTAATTAACAAAAAAACCATCGGTCAGATCAGGCAGTTCTAAAGGAGAAGCCTTTTTCTTTTTTTTTTTTTCTTAATAGCAGATTCAGCTCTCTTGAAACCCGATACAGTGTTATGCAGATGAGTTCTCTTTTTTTCTGCAGACATCATGGAAAGGAATTCCAATGCTATGTGGTAAAAATTTCAGAATGTTTGAAATATGAGACTATGATAATTGTAGTTTAATATGTTAATGGGAACTGGGAAGAATTGAAGTAATTTGCCCATATATTACTACAATTCTTTGGCAGGGTAATATGGGAATTTGGCCATCATTATTAACTGGAAGTATTTCCTGGAATTTATTGGACATAACCATTAAGTTTAAACATTGCTTGAGGTTGAGAATAATAAACTCCTCAAAGTTGGTTTACTTTCTCAAATTGTTTCTTAAAAGTCATTTCAATCATTCAAAAATGCATCTCAAAATACCATTAATTAAAACCATAGATTTTATTTGTGTTTAGAATCTTTCAAGGTGAAAGAGATTACACTAAAAACATCACTACTAACTTCTCAAATTCACTGTATCCCTAACACATTCTGTTCAGGGTCCCATGAAAAATCTATCACCATGAATCCAAGTGCCTAATCTCTACTCATCATGCCATCCAGAGCTTTTCAATTTATTAAGGGCTGGTGCTTTCACATAAGCGATATTTTTTAAACCAATTCTGCTAAGCAAGGGCAAGACTCCATATGGATAATCTCAATTAGCTTAACCCAAATGTTTTATTTAACTTCTGTTGATTGGGAAGAAGTTTAAGTAAAACATAATTGACCACTCTTAAAATGGAATAAATTTGCCTAAAAATATAAGTGGTGGTTTTGACAAACTGATGTAATTTTCCGTGTGCATAAGCAAATCTCAGCTTGTGAACTACTCCTCTTAGCTTGGAGTTTTTCCTCAAACCCACCCATTTCACAACATGTTAACTGAGCACCAGCACCTTGGAGTCACAGTCAGCTTTCCTTCAGGCACCTCCTTCAAGTCTTGCCCAACTCCAAACACATCACTACTTGCCACAGACACTTATTCCCCATTGACTATTGCCCCAAAATTCAGACTGCATGCCCTGAAGGGGCATGAACAGCATCTTTCTGCCCTCTACTACAACTCCTTCTCTGCACCCTCCTACACACCTACTGAGTCCAGTCATTTCAGCTCCAGTCTGCACTCCATCAGTCAAGTGGGTTCTGTTGTGATCTTCGTGATAGCTTCTGTTCAGTAGACTGTGTCCAGACCAACATGACAGAACTTCAGAAGAAAGTATCATTCTATACCTTCAGTTTTGAGTACTAATCCAAGGAAGACATGGACAGGCAGAAAATTGTGTACTTCTCTCTACTACCCAATTACTTTGAGATAAACACCCAAATAATCCTCAGCTCTGGATCAGAAGATGGGAAAAGAAATACTGTTAACACTGTGTTATATCTACACCAGTATGGTACCAAATAAATTCACAGAATCTTGAAAAGACTGGGATAAAGGGACTGAAACCAAGGGATCTGTAACACTTGAATTGCTTATGCAAATGTACGATTGCCAAAATTTAATGAAAGGAAGTCCTCAGGATTTTGCCCTCTGAGTACTTCTAGGAAGCAATGTCTCATACAGCAGTGAACAGACTGCCTTTGTTTGAAAAATCTGCCTTGTTTGGCATTCTTTTCTGAGCCTTCATTGCCTCTAGATGATGGTACATAGCAGGGAATCATAGGCTCGGCACATTGATCAATTCAGTGCTGATAGAGCAGAAATATCTAGGCACCATGCACAAAACCTGTTCTTGGGACTGTAGCCTGCAAGACAAAGCTCCCCACCACAGTAGAAGGGAAGGAAGGAAGACAGATGGATGCAGAGGAATTAGGTGCTGTTCTCTTTTTTTTTTCTGCAACAGAGGTACAGTAGCTACAATTTCCTCAGGCTTCCTGGATTCCACAGAGTTCTTTGTCTTCCAAGCCCACCACTATTTCCTAAATCTACAGTTCTGCTTCTAACGGCATAAGAAGACTCTTTAGTCTGCACCAGTTGGAATGTGAGAGGTTGATCATTTCCAGCTTCTTTTTTCCACTCAAGAAAAAAAACAGAGAAAACCAAGTATTCATGACCCAGACTCGGTTCTAACTAATCCTATTACCAGAAAATAGCTTGTACTCATATAAAAAAAAAACTGTAGAAATACACTACCAAAGGCATAAGGAGACATTTGGATTCACAATTGGAAGTACCGAGACAGCGAGTGGTCAGGACAAATCAACCCAAGTTAGGGATTTTGTAGAGCTCAGGTGCAGAGAAGTGGCTCCCAGTCTGCCTCATGTACAACCTGAAACAGTGAGCCCACACTGAACTGCACTGATTTATTACTGCAGATTGGCATTAATACTGTGATTTCCGCATCATGCTTGTAGTGACATGCTGACCTGCTTCATTAAAGAATTTCTAGAGGAAATAAACCATTTCTGAAGCCCCAGGCTTTCCTAGTAATTCCCAAGGTGTGGAACAAAATTTATCAAGATGATAGTAAATTCTCTTCCTGCTAAAGATGGACCAGCCTAAGGAGAGGATGGAGCAGAGCCTTGGATGGAGAAGGAGCCTCCTCAAAGAGAGGATTACCACCTTACCTTGCAGAGCTTTCTGAGGTGTGTTTGTCAATTAGCAAACTCTTGGGTCATCAGAGAAAAGCAGTGATCCAGACACAAATCAGATTTATGTACAGTTAGTCAAAGTATGTGTCTACATGACTCAAAGGCAGAAAAATAATACAGATATATCCTATGAATGGTTAAAAATCATAGAATCATTACATTTGGAAAGACCTTTAAGATCATTGAGTCCAACCAGTCACCTCACATTGCCAAGCCCATCACCAAACCATATCCCTAAGAAGAAGGGAAAGAGTCAACACATAAAGGGACTCAATGCTTCTGTAGGTTTTGAGGTTTGGGGTTTGGTTTGTTTTGTTTTTAAATGAAAGCAGATTGTCTCCCCACCATAAGGGAGAAGTATTTACAATGTAATCATACACAGGGTCCTCCTTACTCCCAGGAACCATAGCAAAGACTATCTGTGTTTCTCCTGTTGCCCAAGAATGCAAGATACTTTCCTAAATTACAGTTCTGTCTCTGGAAACATATACATATTTCCTGAACATTTCAGGGATTTCTTTACAATCACTGTACAAAAACAGAGTACCATAACCAAAATTACAGCTACTCAGGAGAGAGAAAATAAAAGACATGAGAAAGCATGAAATCCAGGACTGGCTTAAGAAAAACAGACATAGCTATAAGCTCCCAAAAATTAGTGCTATCTTCTTACTCCCCAATGTGTACATAAAGAGACTTAATAATATTTCTTAATAAGCCAATTGGAATCAGCACAGCTAAATGCATGACACAACCTGGGACCTTGTAGATACCTAGGTAACGATCAATATTTTTCTGATGACAAAGTTAGGGTCCAGCTATACATAGAAAAATGCAATTGTGACCTCCTAAAGAAAGAAGTTACCCACTTGACTTGAGGCTTTGTTGTTGTGGAGGTTTTTTCTTCTTTTTTATCGTTGCAGTGCTCATATGCTGTTCTCATCTCTACTTAGCACACAGAGACTCTTTCTTGCCTAAGTGTGCGACGCACACCTTGTTTCTTGCTTCTTATCACTGGAATGTTTATGATAATTTAATAGATTGAACCAATCCAAATTATACTGAGTATTTTTCCATTCCATTTTGACAGTCCTGTTGTTTATACACAAGTCATTTCAAGTGTGCTCATAAACAGATCTGCAATGCCTTTCTCGCATATCAGGTATCTGACGAAGATATTGCTTCTTGTCCCTCAGGACCCTGATCAGCAGTGCAGAAAACATTCAGGGGCTCACATGATCAAAAATTGGTCTCAATGTATGATGGGAGCTGCGATTTCCACTCTATGTCTCCTGCCTTGACCATGCTGTTTGCCATGTGTATGCAATGGGATCAGAAATGGCCACTGACCATGATAGTGATGCTGCCAGGTCACTCTGCTCTTTCCAGAGTTTTCCCAAAAGCTAGAAGACTTTTGCAATCACTAAAGAAAGGTGGAATGGTTTTTTTTTAAAACCACAGGAATAAATAGGAAACACAAATACCTAGGAAAAAAAATGAAAAATAGGAAAAGCAAAAACACCTGAGCACAAAGAACCAAGTCAGAAGACCAGTTTCCAATTTGACCCTGCTGCTGTGCTTGTCCCTTCCTTTCTTTCAATTGCAGCAGTTGTCAGAGTCTTCTCAGGCTGATGTAAGCTACAGTCTCCTCCCAGCCTGTAGGAAGCCTTCTTGCCTTAGGATTTTCTCCCAGGACAGGCAGCTTTCCTTTTGCCTTCAGGTATTTCCTCCGTTGCATGCATCCAAGTGTCCTCATGATTATCCTCCCAGCTCCTCATCAGACACACCAGGAGGATCTCAAAGCCTAACATGTTATGACAGGTATGATGACAAGGATGTGGTTTTTATCTATGCTCCTTTTTAAAAGGCTTTAGCCATGACCAAGGAACACCAATCAGGACAGGACAAACACGTAGCTCCTTATCCAGTGCACATTCTTTTCAACAGGGAAAAACTGGTTCAACTTTCCCTTATTTATGCCCCAGCAAAGGTACAAATGAGCTCTGCTTTCTCCACATTTCTTTTCCATAGTGTGTTTTGCAGCTCCTCAACACCTGCCTAGATGGTGAGCAGCAGCTTTTAGAGGCAATCCTAGGCCAAGGTTATTTCTCTCACATCTCTCCTTTGGGCTGCCTGCCTGCTCTCTCCATCACAGTGCTGCACCTTATACACAGATTCTGGTCATTCTGGATGTTTCTGCATAGCCCCCTCAGAAGGGTCACTAGCTCATATTTTGAACAATATCCATAATATTTCTAGACACCTCTAACCCATAGCAAAGATATGCCTCCCTTAAGCAGACCTTCTTTGTAAAAATTATATATTCTTTATCTCAAAAATAACAATTCCTCTTTCATCACAGGAGGAAAGAAAGAACAAGCTGATCAAGCCCAATTCTTTTCAAAGGATTTTTTTCCTTTTGTTTTTTTTTTGGTGACATTACCATGAAAATCTCCAAGTTCCACTCAACAAGATGCAAGAAAAGCAAGTGCAATTGAATTTGCTTACTTTCACACTTAGGCTCAGGCTCTACTGTGGAGTCAGCATGTTCTTGCAAAGCAAAGATCACTTGTCCTGAATGTATTTAAAGACAGGTGCAAAAAAAGAGTGTTTTGAATTGTTCTAAATACACAGTGGCCTACATGGAAAGAAAGCTCTTCACATTAAATACTGTTACACAAGAAAGAAATTAAAATGTGGAAAACAACAAAAATCGACCAATGTTTTTTAAATGTCATAACCTCTGTATAGCCCTCAGACAAATAAGATAGCAAGACAGTTAATAGCAGTCTTAGTCCACAGCCGGCACCCTTACCAGCATCCAGAAAAAGCAAATATGCATTGCTTCTCTCTGTTAGTGTTATGGAAGGTACAAAAATTCAACTAATTTTATCGAATAGTTATTTTTAAGTAAAATTCATAAGTAAGTTAGTATAACTAAGCAAAACTATGCCTCCTTGGTGAAGCTGCTCCCAAAGAGAAAAACATGCATGAAAAATCAGGGACAATGAAAATAAGAGTGATGACCAGGGGGATTGTTTAAATCCATGCACCTGCAAGCCATAAAACATCTAAGAACAATGTGGGGAGTGATTGCTTCAGAGGAAGAAAGAAGTTCACTATCTTAACAGCCGTTAGGTGGTTCACTGTCCTGAATCCCTGTACCTTTCTGGTCCAGAGCATTAGATAACATTCTGGTCCAGAGTATCAGATAATTAGTACCATCCTGGCCCAGAGCACCAAATAATTCATAGCTTAAATCAGTTAGTTGGCCAAGTGATTTTGAAATATATATGAATATGTATAACTTGTGTAATAAGGGACCAATTGATTAGAGTGAGGTAATGTGCAAAGTTAACACATAACCAATCAAAGTAAAGGGTAAATTTAATAAACAATTCTTTTATGCATAGTAATAAAGACCAAAAGAATGTGGAGTATAAGTATTTGTTAATTATAATGCCTTGTCAGACATTTCTTGGGAATGATCCTGTGTCCCTGGTGCATCAAATATAGGACATCTCTGATTATCTAACTTTTGTGTAGATAAGCTTTTCTTCTCCACCAGATATGCAACAATAGCACCTGGCATGACCCAGCAAGGCTGGTTGACCCATCATTTGAGGAAGAGCAGAGAATAGATGTGGTTCTCTGTCACCTGGAAGTTATGGGAAGTTTAGTAGCTCCCTGCATAGGTCTTTTTCCCCTGGGTCTCTCCCTGAAGTAGTTGGTGCAGGTCAGAGGTGCTGCCTTCAGCCCTCTGTTGAACCCCCCAGACATTGGGAAGCCTGACAGGGTAAGACACCATAGGGAAAGAATGCTGAAGGGACTTGAAGAAATCCCTTTATTGTAATCAATGCCAGTTCTGCCAGATGTTTGTCTAACTTGCTCCTCAAGGTCTCTACAAATGGACACTACACATCTCCATAGATGGTCAGTCCAATGCTTCAGTCTCTTCCCACTAGATTTGGTTTTGCCTGTTATCAAAGATGCATCTCTCCTGTATACTAAATTTAAGCAACGCTCCCTAGAGAAGGTCATTCCTTACACACAAAGGAGCAGCTGCAAGAAAAATGAGAGATTTCTTAAACCTTTTACTGCATTTTTGCAGACCTAGAGGGTGGGAAAGGGAGGGTCTGAACACCCTGCCCTTTCCATGTGGGTGGAGAAGCATCAGCTAGGCTCTATCTGGAGAGGCATTCAAACACCCTGAGAATCTCTAGGTCGTGGGAGAGACCTGGAATATATTTGCAGATTGAGTTTTCTGTACTTTTAACAAAGTGGTGGAATTTTTAGATTGGAAGGTAACTGAGAGGCTTTAGAAGAAGGAAAGTGCAGGGGGATCTCCTTAATATTCACAAGTATCTAGATGGTGGATATCAGGAGGCTGGGGCATCACTTTTTTTCCATTGTATCTAGTGACAGGACAAGGGCTAATGGAGAGAAGCTGGAATACAAAAAGTTCCATTTAAACATAAGGAAAAACTACTGTAAGGATGATGAAGCCCTGGCCTAGGCTGTCCAGGGAGTGTATGGAGTCTCCTTCTCTGGAGGTTTAAACAATCCACTTGGACACATTCCTGTATGACCTGATCTACGTGGAGCTGCTTTAGCAGGGGCCTTGGTCTAGACAATCTGTAAAGGTCCTTCCCAAACCCGTACCATTCTATGATTCTACGATTTTATGAAAGAATCCTTCATGACCACTCTCCCCAAGCTACAAGAGAGTCCCTCAATCTGCAACCAGATATTAGGAAATAGGGTTTCTCCAGAGGACAAAAGTTCTTCCCACGAGCACCAGCAGAGCTGCCTTGCTGCACCCTAAATCCAATCCACCCTACAGGGAAAGCATCCATATAAGCTACTTACATGTGCTGTCCCACAGGGGAATTTCTGCTGTCTTCAGCAGTTCCCCAGTGGCAGACCTCATCAGAAAAAGCACTTTGTGTGTCGACTGTGCAATGTTTCAGTTCAATGGCACATTTGTTTCAAAAACCCTGACTTTGACTGCCTGTAAATTGTTCTACTGACACTTCCCTCTTTCTGCTCCTAAGAGTGTGCATCTTTTACACAGGGAATGGTCAAAATAGGGAGGGGGAGCAAACTTTCGATCTCATTTAAGCTACAAAACACAAGCTGCTCATGGAGCCAATTGTTCAAAAGGAATTGAAACCCGAGTTTCCAGCTAAACTGTACACGCATATACGAGGTCTAAAGAGCTCTGAGCAAATATGCAGCACTTCCACCGAGTCTGTGATTGCAAAGATATCTGAACCACTTGTAGCCTGTCCTTTGCCTCTGGCCCCACTGACAGCAGGCAGCCTCCACCTCCAACCCAGCCATCCACTCAGCTCTCCCCTTTGACAGATTTGTAGATATGCTCAATGTCTAAAATCCCATTTCCCTTCCTCCAGCACTCTATAGGTTAAACCCTGGGCCAAATGTCTTGCTTTCTAGCTAAGTTTCACTCAAATTAGTTACCTATCACAACAAATAAGGCTACAAAGGGTTCAACTGTCAGTCATGTCATGGTCTGTTAGAAAATGTGTCAATATTTGGGAATGAACCAGCAGGTGAGTCTGTTGTAATACAGCACTTGAGAGGGAAGATGTCCAGGGATTGAAAGGACACATAGGAAATGGTTAGTGACCACAACATTCCAGCAAGGAAATCTCTTGTTACCAGCTTTCCAAATTACAAAGCAAGGACACAGGCTGGCTGCACACAAACTGCCTTTATTTAGCTCACTACAAAAAAAAAAAAAAAAAAAAACCCTCTGGGCAATGGAGAATGGCAGCTATCATCTGCCATTCAAGAGCACATCATCTGCCACCAACACAGGTTGCAAATCTATTTGTGGATCCAGTGCTCACCTGATTCTGTACTTTCTCTCTCCTCCCTGTCTGCTGAAGTCTTGGATACTGCCTGGCCTTAGCTGGATAACCAACGATTCCTTTTTTTGAGATGCAACGGGTTTTCAATGATTTGGATCAGAATGTCAGATAGTGATGGCCAGAATCAAAACAGTTAACTATTGGGCATAGGAGAACATGTCTTCCACTGTTAGACTTGACATTAGGAAGAATTTCTTTACAGAAAGGGTGATCAAAACATGAAACAGCCTTCCTAGAGAGGTGGTTGATGACCGAAGCCTGTCAGTGTTTAAGAGGAATTTGGACAATGCCCTTAACATACTTCAACTTGGTCAGTCCTGAAGTGGTCAGTTTGACTAGATGATTGTTGCAGGTCCTTTCCAATGAAAATATTCTATTCTACCTTTTCTATCTTCTCCACATCACACTGGAAGAAAAAGGCTTCACAATATAGACAACAAGAGATGCAATTAACACTAAGAAACCAACAATAATAGCAGTAAACCATAAAGGGTCTCTGGATACCACTATCTTTCCAAGAGATAGGAAATTTGTAGGAACAGATGGATAGGAAAACAACATGGGTTTTCCTAAGAGACTGGCAGTATTTCATGATATTTAAATAGAATATGTTGCCTGCTCCATTTTTTTCCACATTACAGGAGTATTAGCCATACCATGAAGGACTCTGGAAAATTAAATACAGAAAGCTTCCAGTATTACAAAGAATCCGAATGCCCAGAACAGCACCTTTTCTATCTGAAGATGAAACAAAAAGAGGCAGTGAAGATCAAATAACTGCCTGCAGAGTCTGGTACAAATTCCAGCCTTTTTTGCTAATACAATCCCATGAGAACAAGAAGCTGAAGAGTAAAAATTTTAAGCATAAAGTCTGATAAGGAAAGACAGAGAGAAATGCTTTCGTTTGGAGCGTCACTTATTTTGCTGCACAAGACCACAAAGTATATTTTTGTAAGACACTGGGTAGACTTGTGGAGGGATATTCAAGCTGTCTCTCTTAAGTTAGCTCAGATATTGGAAGCAACACTGCCAGGTTACCATGGCATTCCTCCCAGAATAATATTCACTGTTTTTCAGCAAGGCTACGCGATACAAACAAAATACCATCTCAACATGGTGGAAATTCCCCAAGCACCAGTTAATTCAGAATGACCTCAGGCCTGGATACTCACTTCTGCACTGTACAAGCACTCTTCACGAGATGACTCCAAAGAGGTACCAGCAGATATCAACACTGTACCTGAGAAGATTAGACCCAACCTTGCCTCTGCTCTGCAAATCTTCCCAGGCAGCTGCAACAGGTTCACATCATCAAATCCAAACACCCATTATCCAGGAGTAATACAGGAAAGAGGTGGTAGAATCACAGAACAGTGAGTTTTGGAAGGTATCTCCATCCAGCCCAATCCTTTTTCATCGGTTTGGAAGTGAAAGTAGATTGTGGAGTTTCCAGGATGTTTTATCTCCTGCACTTTGAGAAGACAGCTGAGACTTCCCAAATGGGCTCTTTTCCATCCCTACTCATTGAATGCTGTCAGAGAAACAGCTTCCCTCTTACTCTACCAGTCATCCTACATCTGGGCTCAGTAGGGTGAAGGAGTATTTCTCTGCCCATTAATCACCCGTTACTCTCTCGCTTGGCCCTGTACCTACTATCTGTTTTAGTCAAAATGTCTGTATATCTGAAATGAAACATGGTTGTCATGAACTCCCTACATGTCCAGCCTTATGTTTATTAATTGCAATGTATTTATGAAGTACAAAAGGAGGGCAACGCTTCCTCAGGTTTGCTCTTCTAAAGAACAGTCAATAAAGATCATCAGCTGAGCAATCCTGGCCATAGCAGAAGAGCAGAGTGGCTGCAACTGAAGCAAGGCAAGCTTACTGCATCTGAATTACATATGGGTGGTCATTACCAAGGAGATCATCTCACAGCAGAGCTGCTCATGTGGCTTTGAGGACACATGGGAGATGAGCAGATGCTATAAATAGGGGAATCTGCTCTGAACACATCAGAACTAAAACGGGAGATGGAGGAGTGCTTTCTCAGAAACAGGATCTAAAAGCTCTCAAGGCAATATTCAAGCACATTCTAACATGTCACTCTCTCCCTGAAACAGGCACCTACAAATGCTATGGCCTGCCAGTGGGACAGGACTTTTTCCAATTCTGGAACACGTTGTGCAAGGCAAGACACCTGCAGGATAGTCAGTGTACACTACCTAAAAGAAGCATTTTACCTTTCATGTTTGCCCTCACCCCATGCTCTTGGGATATCAAAAGTGGTGCATGCAGACAAAGAAAATACTCTCAGCAGTAGAATATCCCAGAAAACATTAAAAGTAGCCAGAGCTTAGATAGGAGAAAGGATATTTCGCTGTTTTTGAGAGACAGTAAGTATTTGAACATGAACTGCAAAGTTGAACCATTAAAACAGCGTTACATTAAAAAGCAATAAGAGTCAGCAAAAGGAGAGTTGCACTACCCACAGCAGCTTAAATTGGAGCCCTGAGCATATCTGTGTCAAGGTCCCAACATTAGCAAAAACACAAGGAGGAGGGAAATGCAGATGCCAAATGGAGAGTACTACAGATAGTAACTGACAGCTCAGTCAACACATGTTCAGCCACTAGTACTCAGGAGACATGGAAGCAGCGTAAGGTCAGCAGTGCACTGGGCCACCAGCACGAAGCACAATGCACAAAACTGGAGACAAGAGGAAAGTACAGGTATAAAAACAAGTGCTTTTACCCTGCCTGCATAGTAGCAGGATGCAGCAGATGTCTGCAGAAGTATACCAGCAGCAAACATCACCTGTGCCAGAAAAACAGCAGTCAGAATCAACACTGACATCTTCTGACACACAGGCAGCATCCCGGGCAGCAGAGAGCTGATGTGCAAGGATGACATCAGGTGCCAGCACAGCACCAAGACATATACAACAATTTCTTGTAGTCACAGCATGCAGGAGTCAGCCAAGACAATAGGAAAGGTGTGATTTCCAACAGATTATGTGTTAGCAACCAAGCAGATGGAGATTAATCAGTATGTTGTCGGCACTTCTATAACAACCTGCTCATGCCTCAGGCTGGAAGACAAGGACACATTTGTTTGAGGGCTTTGATATGAGACCGGAGTGTTGTGTCTCAGCTATTATCTATCAGTCTCACTGCAGTACCTGTCCAGGTACATGAGCTTAGTCCACAACTATGAAAACCAAACACACTTAGTTTTCCTTTTTTTCATTGCAGACCAGGGAAAGATTAATTCCTGGTGTTTACCACAGCTTGGGGACACAGGTGTAATAGTTTGTTAAGCTGCCAAAGCTTAATCCTATGTTTCAGACCAAAGATACTAGCCAGTGAAAAGAGCTATAGGCACTAACAGTACTCTCTGCTGAAAGTAAGCAACACAGCTCAAGTCTTTGCAGACTGTCTGCAGAGGGAAAGAAATTTTGTCTAAATTGATTGCCATCTTCCAGGACCCCAAAATGGTAGAACATTCACCTAAAAAATGCTGTGGGCATAAAATAGGACTGATGAGGAATTCTCAGGCTCAAGGAGTCAATTAAAAAACAATGAACAAATGTAGAATTATTTTGCATTTGTCACACTCTCTGTGAGTGAAAAATATTTGACATCAATATCTGCACAAACTGAGCACCCCACATTTTAGTGATTGTAAACCCTCAACCACAGAAGCGGCTTTTGGAGATGATAGGCTTAAATTCACTACACTGTTTTGCAAGGTCCTCCACTGGTCTTTGGGGTCTGAGGCTCTGAGTGATAAAATGCATTAACTTAAGGATTCAACAGAAAGGCCAATTCCAAACCTATCATGAATAAAAAATAGAAATCTACATGTAATTTCTTGTTTCAGGTCATTATTTCATGTTTGAGATACAGTAATTGCACATGTTCTCTCACTAGTCCCAGTATCCCCCTGCAAAGCTAATTCCCCTGATGAGCTATACCAATCAAGAACTAGAGTTTGTATCTAATAGCCTTTGCAAACAGGATCCTGGATGTCCACAGATATCACCATAGCATAGTAAAGTCTTCAAAGTCAAGTCAATTGCATCACTCTGGCCATGAATTATAGACGATCAAAGAATTCACAGGCTCATTATTTAGATGCCTTCTGCAAAAAAAAAAAAAATACTTTAGTGGTTCAATGGTGACTTTAGCAACTTGACTTACTGTCAAGACTTACCCTGAGTTCTTAACCCAAAGAATTCACTCACCAGTATGTCAGGTTGTAACATGGAAACAAAACAAAACAGAACAAAACAATAAGCTCTATAGCCCTGTATCTGACTACTCCTTGCTTTACAGATCAAAAGAAACAGCCCAGCCTTTGAAAACTGAACACAGGTTTGCTCTTTTGAAATCCATCACCTTGGCAACTCATAGCCAATGGACAACTGTAATGGCCCAACAGCTGCACCTGGGGATTTGCTGAAGTCTGTTAGGCTAGCCTGCATCAAAGGTAAGCATGATGTGCAGCTCCTTCAAAGGGCACACTTGAGTCTCATGACACGCTCACATGCAGAGTCCTACATCAGCACACACAAATGTAGGCTCCTTGTTCCCAGAAGCCTAGTTCAATGAGTGAGATTTATTGCAAGATAAGTCTGTGCCCAGACTCACAGCTCTTTTTTGTGTCTGTACCAGTTTCCAGGACTATGCTGATGTTTTCCAGTTTCTCAAAGCACAGGAAAGAGATACTGCACCTTCAGGGAAGCTCTGAAGCAAAAAGTCTGTCTGATAAGCTGGAAATGCACCCCTAAAACCTCTGCAATGATGAAAAAGAATAAAGCCTAAAACAAGAGGAACAACCACCACATAGAAAGTTGGGATGTATCTCCTCTCCTTTTATTCAACAGGCTTTATTGAGGATTATTCTGTGCTGTGGGTAAAGAATTTCTCATTTCATATACAAGTCAAGATTTTTGTCAAGTTAGACCAGTTTCCTTAAAACAATCAAGGGAATCAAAGACATCTTAGTTTGCTGTTTGAGAGAGGACCTGATGTACCTAGTAGATTTCATTTTAAACGTCTCTGGTCCTTTTAAATCCTATAAACTAGTTAAGCCTCTTCAGTCCAGAAATTGTATTTTCTTTGAAAATAAACATCGTCATAAAGAAATTCATGTGTACACCCAAAACAAAGAAAAATCCTTGAAATACTCACTGGCTGAAATCACTCCCATCAGCTAAAGTCACACTCTGTCAAGGTTTCTTGTTTGTCAACCTAATGTAATGGTCATGTTACCACTTATTCTAATGTTCTGTCCCTGCCAGGTGTCACCAGATCTCCATCCATCAAGATGGTATCATTACCAGAACAAAATAAGTCAGCATTGGCTGCCAGTGGCATCAAGGACCCTTGTCCTTCCCTTCTCTCTTTCATCCAGACCAGCAACTGCTACTTGTTGTGGGCACAGGCTGAGCGGGTTGGGCAGGACCAAAGCCACTACCAACATCCTACTGCTCAAGGAAATGGCAAATCTGAGGACTGACTGAAGGTGGAGAAAGCAGGAAAGGTGATTTTACACCCAGTTAGTGCACATATTTGGAAGGAGCAGCAGTCTGCCTTTCCCAGATCCTACCAAAGTTTGCTTCCTGAGTGAAATTTTCTCTTTGGAACAGCAAAACTACAGATAGATATGTTGGATAGTTGGTTGTCACATCCATGTGTCTAAAACATATTTAATAGTTGGAATAACAATAACCTTACTCTCCTCAACATTGCAAGGAGAGAAAACCCAGCAGAGCACAGCCACTGCTGCTCAGTGCATATCAGCTCAATCTAAAGCTGCAAACATATCTGATAGAGCCTGCAAGGAACTGGAGATACTTATCATAAGACAGACAGACTTCTGAGCATGCTGCTATTAGCTGCTGAGGAGGTCTTTTTGCAGGCAGCACAGCAAAGACAACTGATACACTTATTTGCAAACAGCAACAGGATGGAGAAAGCATGATGGGATGTGTGTGGGAATACATGAGTTTGAGAGTGTCAGAAAGGTTTTAAAGGTCTTGTCTCTGAGAATGTTATATAAAGCATGTTTTATTTCACTGCTCAAGAGATATTTCAGCTGTGAACCAGCCTCTCAGTATCCTTCTGCAGTGCAAAGGAGTGAGCAAAATGACGTTTGGCCCTGCAGCTTGCATGCAAGGGATTCACCTTTTGGACTACGTTCCAGCCTGACCAATGCTCAGGACATCATCTGGGAGCCACAGATCTTAGCGCTGAAGCCTTGAAGCTGAATGGTTTGAGGAGCAGTAGCATTTCTTGAGGGGCAAAGGTAGCCAAGCCTCAGAGATTGGGTGAATGATGGGTGGTCAATACCAGCCCCTAATTCGTTCACCCTCGGGGCAGTGTCCAGTGGAGCCCCTCCGTAGTGCCAGATCCCTAAGGGAGATTCTACTGTCTGTGAGACACAGAATCCCAGATGGGAGCTGGAAGGGCCCTCCAGAGCTCATCCAATCCAAAACTCTGCTAAAGCAGGTTCCCCTTGATCAGGGGGCACAGGAATGTGTCCAGATGGGTTTGGAAACCTCCGGAGAAGGAGCCTCCACACCCTTCCCAGGCAGCCTGGGCCAGGACTCCCTCACCTCATCACCAAACAAGTTTCTCTTCCTGTTCCAATGGAATGTCTTGTGTTCCAGCTTGTGCTCATTACCACTTGTTCTGTCACTGGCCACCACAGAAAAAAGACTGGTCCTGTCCTGACACTTGCCCTGTAGGTACTTTTAAGTATTGAAATAGTGAGGTTCAGCTCTTAGAATCCACTTTGCTTCTCTGTGGCCAATATCTGGCCTATCAGCCATCAGTTGAGGTAAAGGTCATTTTCCTCCAAAATATTTCTGCTCGATAAGTACCATCCTCTTTCTTGCCCAGCTGAACTACCTCCATCTCTGCAGAGTTTCTGAGCACTCGTAGTACCATTTCACAGACCGTTTTTCAGACATCATACAACAGTCAATAACCTTCTAACGAGATAGTGAAAGATAGGAAAGTTTCCTGGACCAAGGATGAAATATAATTTTTTAACAGATCATTGGCCACGTAGGCCAATGAACCAGCAATCAAAGCAAACTTCTATTTAAAAGCCAACTGAATGTTCATGAGTAATATTTCTGTCTGTTCATTACCTTCTTCTCTGAGACCGCTCTCAGAATACTTTCCTGCCAGAAATCAAAGCATTTCTAACTTTTAACTATGCTTGCTTCAAATCACTCTTGACCCCCATTTTAATTTAAGTTTTGGGGGTTTTGTGCTGTGTTTTTTTCTTAACAAATGCAATTTCTCAGCCCCAAAAGGCACAGTATCAAGTGTAAATGTTTACAAGTAATCTGAACCAAACTTCAGCTGTGTCTTGCTAATTTTCAAGCATTTCAAAGATCAAAGGATTATTTTTAACCAGAAGCTTTGTCACTATTAAAACTGCATTAATGGATAAAGTTGGCTATTTCCAAATGGTTGGAATGGATCTTGTCATGGCTCTGTCATATGCTCATTGGAGAGAGTAGGTGATTTAGAAAGCAGATGAGTCTGACAGAACTCAATGAGCTTAAAATCTAGATGAAGAGGACAAACTCATCTATTGCTGAAGTAGCTGCCAAACCACATGAAGTGGCATTGATTGCCCTACCAAATATTGCAGTGAGGAGCCATGGAGTACAACAAGGGATAAATCACTACACTCCCCCTATAAACTCACATCCCAAGTTTTGCTGGTATTTAATCCACCAGCCACTCCAGTTCCAGTAGCAATAAACCTGCTGCTGCCTTTGCTTATTTGCATGGGAATGGACTCCAAAAAATTAAGAAGATGGAGGTGTATCTGTAACCACAGCTGTTCTACTCTGGCAGCATTGCCTAGGGCAGTCTTGAATTGTCATAAGGAGTTTTTCTGCTGAAATGACGTAATGTCCTTCCCTTATCTACAAAAGCTATTTCTTACCAGTGTAGCTGTGTTCACAGCCAGGCCTCTCCTGCAGCAACCACATGTCATTTATTCACATCACATACTGATGCTCATCATGCAGAAATGTATAACCTATGACCTAGTCTTTCTTCAATACCTTCATCACCATATGTTTTGCATCATGCTTTGGAGCACGTGATTTGGGAGCTAAGTCTTCAGAGGGTAGAAATCAGTGTCTTTGATCAGCAAGGGCTCTGACCTGGTTGCTCCCCAGACACCCATGTGGCCAGAACCCATCATTCAGGTCAGCAAGAACAAGAAAGGGTGTTGGATTTGAATAACTCTGTGTCTGTATTTCTCATCACTCTTTTTTCAAGCATTCTTTTAATCTGTATATCACGTGATCCTATATGTTTGATTTTTCACACTGGAATAGATTCTCTTCTTTCTCACAGACGTGGGAGAAACTCAGAAACTCGTGATTCTTTTACTATTAAGTTACATTTTGCTTTTTTTCAGAGAAGATTCTGTGATTCTTTTGGCTGAGAGTTGTAACTGCATAACAGCAGTGAGAAAACCTGTTTGAAATATACCAGGAAACTTTTAAAGTCTGGGTTTTCATAGTCCCTAATATCCCGTTTCTGTGGTAAAGTGTTTTGCCTGCCCTGACATATTCTATCTTCCCCTTTGGTCTCTGTGTTATGTTTCCGTTTATCGTCCAGTCACATATTTATATCCCATTCAAACATTGTCAAGGAACTGGGCCGGAGTTCTGACAGGGAACAGTGACTTAAGAGATTGTCTTGACGTAGTGGTCAAGGACATCAGTCTTATATTTTAACCCAGGTACAGTGATTCCATCTCTTAAGAAAGCAACCCTAGAAATCAGAAAGTTCACAGTTTTCTCTCTTTTTTTTTTCTTTCCTCCAGTCAAAAGCTAAAGCTTTGCAGAAAATATTCGGCTTTCATTGTAACTGAATATTTATTAAATCTTACATGAGCTCATTTCAAAAATCATGAGCTGAGATAAGAGGAAATAACAGCATCCCTTTTCCAGCCAGTTCTTGTTCATGGTGCTGTGCTCTACATATATCCTGCAAAATGATGAAGAAAGTAAACAGATGTATCAGCTCCCTGCAAGCTGAGTATCGACCACGCAAAAGAGAAATGAAATCTTCCTCCAAGATTTATTTGTGATGTACTCACAGATCTTAAGAAAATAAGTATATAAAAGGTTATGTTCATCTCTGTTGACTCCGTGTGATTATGTGAAGGATACAAAGCTTTCCCATATAAGCGACAGAACCATGCATTTATTAAACCCAATGTCCCATTAAGGATTATATGTCAGCCATTTGAAGAGGCAACAGTAACATCCTTTGTCTTGTCTCCTGGCAAAAGAAAGGGTTGGGGAGTATAAGGTTAGTCTCAGCTTACAGGATGCAAGGCATCAGTCCACGATGATAAAGTGAGATGGTTAGCTGACTCATACATATCGGCCAGTGCAATTCCCTCTTGGAAAGTGCCTGGAAGCCCATGTAATCCATCCTGCCTGAGGCATTGTGTCAAAACCATGAAAGGGCTTGTGAAGCATCACGAGGAATTCTTATTAAATTGTCAGGGATCTTTGTGCTGGAGTCAGACTTCCAATATTTTATGGCTGACATTGCCTTTTTTACATGCAACAGATAGGGACTGCACTGTAAACCAAGGCAATCTTGAAGATATGACTGATCTCTGCTTCTACAGCCATTAGTCTTTGTAGGAAGAGCCGCTGGTTTCCCCTCCATCTTCCTGAATCCCTTATACCTAAAGACGTAGGCAAGGATAAGTAACTGGATGAACTGGGCTAACCTCCTAAACAGCATGATCCAACTTTCCACACACTCCAGGAGGACAGGTGCAGGGAAGAGAAACCTATAGCTTGGGGGGAGAGAGAAATATCGTTGTGCTCAACTTCTTAGGCTATCTGAAAATTTACTGTCTGAACTGAACGTGTTGCCTAAGCTGTCTCAGCAACGAAAGATCTCTGCTGAACCATACTTTACATTGAATCACCCTACCTAATGAATCACTCTTTAGAAAGGGCTGTTCCCCTCTACTGACTGGAAAGGGGTTTAGATAGGCAGCTTAGACTAGATACTCAAATTCTGCATGTCTACTGGGACCTGAGATTAATGCCTCCCTCCTGGTTGAACACCACACGAGCAACAGGAGATTATTGAAAAAATTTCTTCCCCCTCTCACTTCCAATGACAAAGCATTCAACATTTTTGCCCTCTTTCAGTCATGTATATCTCATGCTGTAGACCTCTAGCAGCCAAAGCAATAATTTGTCTTCTAGCCAGCAAATGCTGAGCTGGAAAATCACAGCATAGCTGAAGTAGGAAGAGACATTTACATTTTTTATGCAGGAGTATCTAACCACTGAAACAGCTTATGAAGGAGAGTGCTAAACTCTCCAGCTCTCACAGTCTTGGTGACAGACTGCTTTTCAAAAATAGCAGCTCTATTTTAATCAAAAGTTATTTTACTCCGTGAAGGTAGCATTGCAAACAGTAGGTGGCCAGTGAACAAAGGATGTCAGGTTAGATATTCACATGATGAAACACTACTATGTTTGTTACTCCAGTCTAGGAGCTTTTGCCATGTTTAAAATGAATTTTTAGGATGCTGACTTAATCAAAATCCCCTATATGGGCCTTGTTAAGACTCATATTTTTCTTTAAGAAAGAAATACTGTTGATGGGAGTGGGTTTAGTTTCAATAAGTGTTGTTCATGGTCTTAAAAATTTTTATCCCAGAGGAAAATTTAAACAGATTAATATAGTGTTGCTTAGGATGTATATGCATTGACTAGATTATGACAACTCAAATTAGGATAAGAAAAAAAAAGAAAATATAAAAATGATTCAAAGACACCCTGAAATCAACCAATGGGTGGCTGAATGTAAATAAATTCAAACTACAAGGAAAATAAGCAATGTTAGCAGTGAGGTTAATCAAGCACTTACAAGAACAGTTTGTATCTAGATTGGCTACTTTTTTTTGAAGCTCTGCTCCAGTAAATCTCTAAATGTTGAAATCCCCACCTGACATTCAAGCCTCATGGATGCCAGCCTGGCCAGCTCCCTCTGTTCTGGGTCATGAGAGAATTGCTGCCCTCAGAGACAGCACTCACAGACACATTTGATATGTCTGTGCCATTTGATGAAAACCACCTAAATAAAACACCAAAGCAAGAGGAATATTAGTTCAGCAACCAGGAAGTTGATTTGTGCTTTTTTCCCAATACAAGTTCTGAACTGGGTCCAGATCTGAACTCTCCCGAGTTATACTCTTTCAAACACTTCTATACATTTTAAATAGAAGTTAACCCCTATATATCCAACACCGACTACACACAACTTTGAAAACAGAAATCTCTGCAAGGTTTCTCCCAGAGAAAAGTTGAACTGCCCTAAGTTTCTAACACCAGTGACATAATTTCCCATCAGCTTTCATTTGCACCATCTCCAGTGGCATTTGTGACAGGGTCCCCGCACACTTTAGCAAGGGATGGTCCCTCTTTCAACCCAATCAAAGTGCTAATTCTCAACGACTCCCCACAAAATACCTGGAAATGTCCTGAAGTAATGTGAACACAGGCACAGAAATGGGAAGAAATTAATAAAATTCTTATCAAAACTTGTCCCTAGGTACAACAAAAGCACCCTGGGTTGCTTTTTCACACCAAACTGTTACTGTAGTATGATTAGGAAAAGTCCTTTCCTCACATTTGCTGGACAAGGCAACAGATTTTGTAAGTGCTGAATTGATAAACCACTCATAGGCAAAAAGAATGTTCTGTATATGTCAAGGGGTCTCAAAATTATTTTCAAACCCACTAATTACTTTAACACTTAAGAAATACCTGAGTTAGGAATCTGCTTTTATGGGGGAAGAAGCCAACATTTTGATGGTTTTCCAAGGTAGCTCTCTTCATTTGGTAACATTTCTTCCTTGTAAGCATTGCAAAAAATAAAAAACAGGCTGTTTTGCTGTAATTCACCAATCACAGGTGTAAATGAATGATGATCTAATGAACCAGACAAAGGAGAAACGCATCACTAGTGAATCACCAAACACCTTGTCTGCAGCCAGGGAAGAAAGCTTGTGTATTTATGTGCCTCACATTTCCTTGTGCACCGTGTGGTGTAATTTAAGAGATTTTATTTCAGCTGTTCGCTTATCTCTAATTACCATATGCTGGGGTTGTGTATTATTTCAGCAGCAAACCCTCTCAAATATCTAACCAAGAGCCATTTTGTCAGCAAGTTCTGTTACAGGAGCTCTGTGTGCTCTCCTGTAATCACAGAGCAGCATGGTAGAGGTTTTTATAACAAAAAGCCTTCTCCACACATACCGTCAGGTAATATCACTCCTTGCTTTGCTCACTATAGGGTCTCCAGGTTTAAGGCAATAAATATAGTAAGCACGAAAAGGAAGATGATTCCAAGCAAGGCAGGTGCTTGAACACAAAGTTTGAGGAAAAAGAAAGCTGGACAGAGGTATCCAGTAGCAAGAAAAGGGGCTCCTCAGCAAACTCAATAGTCTCTCAGGGCTGTGACCCTCACAGGTGAAAATCTATTTCTCAGTCCTCTTGTGTCAAGCTGGTTTCTCCTTGTTTGATTGTCTGAGTTTTTCTATCTTCTAAGCTCTTTCCCAATTGTTTCTATCTCCATCAGGTTCAATGGTCTATCACTTCCTCATCGTCTCCTCTGCCTGCCGAGCTCCCTCCAGTGTCTCTGTGGTTCATGTTACTACCTATTCTCCATGCCTCAACATTTAAGCTATTTATATTCCCTTACAGTTTTATTGCACAGTTTAGTTTTCAACCACAATTTATGACAGGGCACATTTAGCTGAGCTCTAGACGTGCAGGTGGGACTGCAGTTGCATTCTGAGAGCAGAAGATGCTTATTTGGCAGGGAGTACTAATGGCAAAGAGGAGGGAGCACCAGCACCCCTGTCCTTAGCTCAGGAGATTATGTCTCTGATGGCTTAAGCCTTCCCTGTGTTGTATTTGCTGGGTCTCTTTTCTTCCATAGATTTTAAAATTTGAGATAAATAAGAATCATTGCCCTCTTAGAAAACTAGACAAGAGCTGCGGGCAGACATTGATCAGAGAAGAAAAGGTAATTTGTTGCTGACCATAACAGTGCTAAATAACGTAAGGTGAGTGACTCTTACCTGCGTAGTTTATTGTGCTTGTCATATTAAACCAGGAATGTCCTGCACAAAATTAATTATAAAAGAAAAAAAAAAAAACACAGCAGGGAAAAGGAAGCGTGACAGAGGCATAGTCCAAAGGGCAATTATGTTTTATGAGCATGATTAATTATCACAGAAACCATGTTCAAGGAGACTAAGTGCTGTTTTCTGGCACAGCAACACAGGAGCGGTTGATATTTCGCGGTCATGTGTTGGCCAGAGCAGTTAATCCAAATTTTCATCTTAGGACACAGTCAAATCAACTACCTCAGTTCAGGGTCAGTGGATATTGCCCATGGCCTACCTACCTCAGCCATTTTACCCCAACAGAGGCTGTGCTCAGCATGTCACCAGCCCCCACCAGTGCCGCAGGGAACAGTGCAATGAGCCTGGACCCGGCAGCTACAGCCAGCATCTCTGCAGGCTCATGAGGTTGCCAAGCTCTGCTCAGCTCTTATCCCTGGTTTGTTGTGCAGCTGCTGCAGAGAGACCCCTTGGCACATCCTGCACTGCCCACAGATGCTGGTACACCTAAACTGGGCAGACAATCAAGTAAGGAGCAACTAAAACCCTATTCCCTTCCATTAATATTAAATATCAGGCCCATCACTAACACTAACACAAAGAAACAAGCACAAAAGCTCAAGTCAGAAAGAGAGAACATAGCTTGGAAGGAAATTTTCTCACTGGAAGTCATGAAACAGATGCACCACCTAACAATCTCTTAACTATCCCCAAACACGACCCCTGATGTTTAGTCATCAGAATAACAGCAATCATATTCATCATATTTTAAGACAGCTTACAGAGTCATAGCCATTCCCGCCAGAAATAAATTAACATTGAAATAGGAAGAGTTGATTATCTTGTGGCAAATGGAAGAATCACCACTGAGTTCATTATGGACTATCTAGACCAGTAGTAATGTCTTTTCACTTACTCATCAGATGCTGAATCCTCCCTCATACCAGCTGGTACCCAGAAGCTGCCAGACAACGATGGCTTCATTCTCCCACTGCCCTCAACCGCCTTTGGCTGTGCATTGTCCTGGCCTTGCCTTATGTGAAAGGTGTTTCCTTTATAATAATAAAATCATAGTTTTTTCCCAGGTTGCTCATGCATTTTAATTCTAATACTTGTTAATCTGAAAATAAATAATTAAATACTTCACAGCTGCCTGAACCAGGGCTGGGAAAGGTTCACCAGTAGCTCATCTGATTTTATTTCTGTAATTGTTTGAGTAGCTTAAGTTGTTGTTATGCATGAAGCCACAAAGAGCATCCAAACTCCTTTTTATGACCCTGCTTCCTTTTAGTTCATTGCATGCTTAACCATGCAGAAATTAGTACTTGTTAGTCCTGTGATCTGGTGCAGCTAATTCTGATTTGCTCCTTCTGTCAGCCAACAGGCAAGAATTTAGAAATGTGTAGCTGTTTCCTACAGCAGCCAGGAGCTGAACAGCAGCACTTCACTTAAGCCTCCACTTGCACAGCTGGAGTTAAATCAAAGCACTGCTTCACTTGCTTTAAATGTGCTGCCATTTCATATCCCAGCAGTGCCGGATGCATACATGAAAGCAAGTTCTGTTGTAAGCAAACACTACAAAGCATTAAAAACAGAAATAGACTAAGAAACCTTCCAACATCCAACCACATCAACAGTTCCTCTTCTCAACTCTCTACACTTTTACTCCATTTACCACTGTAGTAAGAAACACAGCTGGAGGCACCAAGGGCAGCAGACAAATCAACCAGTTTCTTGTTATAAGTGGCTGTTTGTGTTCAGAGGAATTAGGAACTGAACATGGGGGGTTTTAAAGTGAAGAAATTCTTGATGACTAGAGCTATTTCCAGGTTTTGGTTTCAGTTAACACGGCTTTGGAATGGACTTCAACATAGCAGTTTCTTGAATGATTCAGTTTTTCACTTCCAAAGAGGTGCTAGTCGTCAGCTTCTTAGCAAAGTATAGCACTTGTGGCTATTTTCATATCTTGAGCAACAAATAACAGAGTTCTCCACTGTAAAGCAAATCCATCCAGGAAGAACATCCAGTTCAGTCAGTTTTCAAGCCACACAGAAGAAGCACCAATTTGAAGTGCCCAGTTATGTATCATGGATCACACTCCAAACTAGATCTGAGCTGGGGTTTGGGAGCCTGAAGGACAATTTAGGCTGGCTTTAGGTGTCTATATATAAATGCAATCTAGAAATAATTTATTCAGTGGGAAAATAACCCTGTAGCTATCCAGGGTTTGTAGCTCCCTCCCTGCTGGTAGTCAGTGCTCCCTCTGCCCATGTAGGGCTGGGCACTTCCAAAGTGGAAATAGGGTTTGGGACTAATGCCTCTGCCTTCTGGTCTATTTTGGTATCTTCTCTCAGCTTTATATTTGTATTTGCCTGCCCTCATGCTCTCAAAGGCACAGGGGTTAATCTGTCTAGCTGACATGTTAGTGGAAGTTCAAAGACATATAGCCAGGCATAATAGACATCTGGTAAATTTGTCCTGGGAGCTGAAGTCTCCTTATCTTCCATGCTTAGAAATCAAGGCTGTCTGATGTCTGACATATCTGATCAAGTGTCACAAGCCACTATGCCATTATGCTGAACAGTACAGCTTCTTCTTGCTGTTGCAAGAGAAAAGCCATGGGTGTTGATCATGGAGGCACCTCAGCAGAGCAGTTCAGACCCCCACAGATATTTGGAGAGCTGGTAACAAGAAGTTCTGCATGACCGAACCACCCATCCTTCAAAAATACAAAGTCATGTGGTTTCCAATGGTTTTGTCTGAACCTTTTCAAGTTTTTCCAAGAAACACAGGCAAAAATTATGATCCAAATGAGCTTGAGATTATTTTCTGTTTGTAGGAAAAATCACAGTTCTAGTAAGTCAACCAAGAAGTAAGAAGAAAATATTGGTGAAAAAGACTTGCAAATAAATGCTAGGATTATTTTAAGTATAATCAAAGTTTCACTTAAGTCCTATGCAACCGATTGTGCCACTTTACCTGTGCTGTACTTCACTTGGTCTAAAAAAGAGGGATGCTGAGAACCTGACAGATCAATTTGAATGGGTGTGTTACAGACAGATTCTCCCCATGTGCATCACCTCTTCTCTGACTGCTGCTAATTCAGCCTGCTCCTCATAGACACAGAATGAAGCCTGAGGTGTTTGCCAAACAGTTTGGACAAAGGAATTCCAGCCTACATTATGTTTCTAGACAACTTCTCTCACTGTTTCTAAAGCATAGTCAGCTGCCAGAATACATGAAATTAGACCAGCTCCCTAGCTGCATCACCTAAAATATTTTTTTATACCAGAAGAGTAGTAACTTTCCAAAACCAGGTAAACACACATTTCCATTCTGGAAAGCATATTTTCTACATGCAGGTCATGCAGGGCTCAAAAGCATCACCAAGACCCTCCAGTGATTTTGGGAGCACTCACAAATAACAGAGGAGACAAGCAGCAGAACTTAATGCTCTGCTTTTATTCCAGTAAACATTGCTGAATCTGTATTTTCATTATTCATGCAGCATGAGGTGACCAATCTCTTAATGCTGAATTAAGTAGGACACAGAGTAGGAATGTATCCCTGTACTTATTTAAATAAATATTTCAGGAATATTATGCTTTCATGAAGAAACAGAGATAAGCTATGCTGAGTTTTGCAAGGGCATCTATAGATCCTGAGCATCCTTAAAGCCACCCTTAGGAAAAGGACAGCTTGCTTAACATCTTGCAGAATTAATCCTAGAGATGTATGTGTCAACATTAAATTGTCTTATTCATTTATTAACCTTGATGAAAAATTATTTAATAACCTTCATTATCTTATTCATTTATAATTTGAGTGTGATCAGGAGTGACTAGCTGCTAAGCTTACAAAAAGAGCTCACTGTATTTTTATTGTGCGTGAAGATAAGTAATTGTCTCAGTAGCTCAGCTCACTCAGACACTCCTCCCTTTCTTCTGGCCTTCAAAAGAAAATGAGGTTTTTCCAAACCACAGAAGGGCCTCCATCTGTCTCCTGCTGTCCCTCAGAAGATGAGACTCTGCTCAGCCACTGTGGCTGCCATTCCCTGGGAGTCTTCTGGGCCCACCTATCTCTATGGACTGTCTACTTCCCACAATGATCCTTATGCGAGCCGTTGAACAGATGCAATCTCTTCCTCCTTGGTCCCCAGGAGTGTGATACAGAGAAGCACAGAGCTGCACTTTCCAAAATTGGAGGCTGGAGGAGCATTCATCCCTGTGCCCCTGTGGGCATCCTGCAGGGCTGTGAGCTGGAGCTCATGACTAATTTTTATGACCCTCCTTCTCAATTGGTCCTACTTTATTTCTGGCTTGACTAACACTAATGCTGAAGGATGTGCTAGGTTTATACTGGATATTGCTGACTTGTAACAAATAAATGGAGTACTGGAGTCTCTTCCAAGTGATCATAGCCAGAATGGCTTTATGTCCTGTTTTAGGATCCCAAGCTCAAAAAGGGACAGAGAACTTCTAAAGACAACCCAGCACAGAGCCACAAAGATGATCAGGGGACTCAAACATCTTTCTTATGAGGAAGGGCTGTGGGACCTGGGGCTGTTGAGCCTGGAGAAGAGAAAACTGAGGGGAAATCTCATTAAGACTTACAAGTATTTAAAAGGTAGATGTCAAGAGGATGAGGTAAAACTTTTTTTCTGTAGTGTCCAGTGATAGGATAAGGGGTAACAGACATAACCTGGAACACAAAAAGTTCCACTTAAGGGAAAACTTGTTTGCTGTTGAGGTGAGAGAGCTCTGACTCAGGCTGCCCAGAAAGAGTGTGGAGTCTCTTTCTCAGGAGCTTTCTAAACCTGCCTGGACACTTTCTTATGTCCCCTGTGAACAAAGGGAACCTGCTTTAGCAAGGGGTTGGGCTGGATGAGCTCTGCAGGGCCCTTCCACTCCTCAGCATTCTGTGATTCTGAGACTCCCAGTAGGACTAGTAAGGCACTCAGTACTGGTGAAATGAAAACCCAGATGAAATGTTTCTGTTAAGAATCTTGCTACAAACCATGTGTGTTTTGAATGGTCAAGTATATCCTGGCCTGACCATTCCCACAGTATTTCCCAAAATGGGAAGTAACTCAAGTATTTTACATTGTGCAATTTCCTCTTAAAAAAAAATATGAGTCAATGAAGGAAAATACTACTTTTTTTTCCCAAACTTTACCTGCATTTCAGTAGAATATGCCTTTTAGGCAAAAGAGAAGAGAGATCTGTTCTGAACTACCACACTAGTAGTGCATTAAACAAGAGCATATTAGCCCTAAGTAGGTATGTCTATAGATTCATATGGAAGCACTTGTTGTAACATTCACCCATATCCCATTAAAGCTCTTTAAACAGGACTGTGCACATTCTGTGGCTCAGGACCAGGCTGAGCTGCTGTTGTATATGGGTGGAGGAGCCCATGTCGGTGAAGAGAAGATGCTCTGGGTCAGTGGGATGCCACATGGGTGGACAGATCCCATCATGATACAGGCTCCTGGCAGAACACCCTAACAGGCATCGCTTACAGGAACCCTACAGAGAGGCAATGGATTCAAGTAGATAGAGCTTTGCCATCCAACTGCATTTTCATTGAAAATATGGGGTTTGAAGGAAAGAAAAACATTCTGGGAAAAATTATGGGTTATAGAGTATCCTTGCTGGCCATACTGGAAAAGTGCCAAAAGCCCTAGCCCGAGCCCCAACACAGGTAGAAGACAAACTTCTCAGGTTGGGATCTGCTTTTCTTTTAAATTTTCTTTTCAAAGCAAGGAACAAACCAGGTTTTGTTTTCTCTATCAGCAAAACCTTCTCACTTTAGCTTAAATAATAATCTGGCTTTTATCTCCTACAGTGATGCACACAGAGTGTAGTCCTGCCAAGAACACAGCAGAACAGCTGAAGGATCTTGTTTTGTTTAAACCCAGCCAGACAGTGAATGTTGAGATTTTTACTGTATTCTTTTGTTTGAGTTTCTTGTCACAAAACCTTACCCTGCTCATGGGAAAATTTACAACAAAACAAAAACTTTCACATTTTTCTGTGGAAGCAACAAATGGTATTTTTCAGGCCATTCTAATTGCAGGATATTATTCTCACTCTTGTAACACTGGAGGAAATTTGTTGGTGAATCATTTAGGTAACAGACTGCAATTGAATTCAGCCCTGGATGAAACGGCAGATATGCTCAGGACCACTTCTTCCTGAGAGCCAACAGCAAAGCAAACCATCTGAGGTCTTTGAGCCCCATTACAACATAAATAACTAAGCAATTATGGCATAAATAACTACAACTTCCTATTAACACGAAAGTGTTTTGGAGTTATCTGGAGGATCACAAATGAAGGCTCAGTATGGAGATGTTCACTACTGGATCTAACATTTATTACCAAGAGAAATCTCAGTTCCCTGATGGGTGATAAGTGTTTATTGGACTTCTGACTCTGACAGATGCTTTCCATTTTACCAATAACCAAGTGATTGCTCAACTCCAGCTGACGAGAGAGCATATGGAGAGACAAAAATAAAGAACTCTAAAATTGGAAATTCACACAGAATACTGGGGGAAAAACAGCACATGTCCATGACCCCTTTTTAATTTTTTGCTGACACTGTTGGCATGAGCTATGTTGGAAGATGAAAAACCAAGAAGTAGGGTCAAGTCACTAGCATCAGCACAGACAGATCCTTGTGATGGGAATAATACTGTGTTCCCTGACCCAAAATGAGCTTTTACCAAATATAAGCTAATGAAAGGGCTTAGTCTAAAAGATACCAATCTGCTACTTTCCTTTGATATGGAATTCATTCCTAAAAACTTAAGGAACACTTTTATCTCTTCATAGTTTAATCCTTTGGGAGGCATAAAACTGTCATAAGGGCTGTGTGGGTTTTAAATGACACCTTAATGAACACAGCAGAAGACAAGAATCAGTAGACTTCCAACATTAGAAGAAAGATGGGAGTGAATTATTCAGCCTGCCTGCAGTATTATTGGATAACTGATTGCAGGTTATTGAGTTTTTAAAAATGCAGGTATTGGAAAAACCGTAATTTATCATTGTATAGAAATTGAGTTCTGGTTCTTGAGGGGCATCAAATCAGCTGACTTCCAATAATGTTTGTTTGGTTTTAGGTCTTGTGGACATTTACTTTAAATAAAACCTACAAGCATGGGAGATGGTAGTAGGCTTCTTAAAGTGATAAGTTTTCCTTCACATCACTCATTGGGATACCCAATACATTTGCATTTTCCAAGTTTCCACTTTGAAAGAAAAAGAAAGGATCCTTAAACAATTTTCAGTTTCAAGGCTTTTAATAGTGGGAGTCAGTCTCTTCTCCAAAGTTATAAGTGACAGGACAAAAGGAAATGGCTTCAAGTTGACCCAGGGGAGGTTTAGGTTGGAGCTGAGGAAGAACTTTTTCCCTGAGAGGGTTGTCATCCCCTGTGCCAGGCTGCCCAGAGAGGTGGGGGAGTCCCCATCCCTGGAGCTATTGCAGAGCTGTGGAGCTGAAGTGCTGAGGGCCATGGGTTAGTGGTGGGCTGGGAAGAAATTTCTTCTGCAAAATCCCCAGAAAGATGAAATGTCAGACGTCCACATGGTACAATTAAAGCCTTAACCTACTGGAGACAAAACATACTATGATATCACTCTCTGTCTCACTCCAGACACTTTGTTCTTGGCAGTGAAAGACAAGATATGAATTCGCACAGATTTTTAATGGCTCCTGTTTGGTCTAGTTCTCAGCAAAACAGCAATTAAATGCAGACTATTTATTTCACACATTTAATTCCAGTCTCATTAAAAAGGGGGTGGGGGAGAGAGGGAGAACCACCACTCCTCTTTCATACACTGTTTGTCATTACTAATCTAGACGTTGGAAAGACCCTTCCCTGGTGATGTCTCCTGCAAAGCAGTCTTCCATCAAGCTGACCTGGGAGTATGGCAGCATGACTCCATGCAATGCCAGACTCATACTCCTGGGAATACAGCAGCATGATTCAGGCAAGCAATGCCAGACACTGCAAGTTAAGACTTGGCACTACCATGTTACTTCTTCCCTGCACAGATCTTCCTTGCTTCCAAGATCAGCACCATCCCATCTCATTTACTCTACATGTCAAGGCTGACAAAATAGAATCATAGGCTCATAATGGTCATCATAGTCATCACTGATGGGTGCAGAGAAAGGCAGTCACAGGTTTGCTTGGCTGCAACGACCACCGTCAGCACATTGTGTTTCTGAGCACAACAATTACATTCAGTTGTTCCACTAATGAATTATTCTATGATCTGGCCAAACAGTGGTGATGGCACCAGGTGGTATAACTCAGATCTGGGAATAGGAGGCAATATTGCTTTGTTACTTCTACCCAACATTTGACCCAATTATCTCTGGAAATTCATTCTACAGCAAGGACAGCAGTTAGGATGACAATGACATGCCCTCGCCCCAATGGATACCTGGAAAGGTGAACTTCTGCCCATCACCAGCCCGCCTAGGCAAAATTCATCTTAGAATTCATTTCTCCTTGGCTAAGGATACCTTCAGCAGGCAAGTTATCTGAATTACTCTGAAACTTCATTCTCCACTTGCTACTGCACTGCCATCTATTCAGTAGTCTACCTGCAGCAGACTAGCACTCAGAGCTGCTTTGGCAATGGCCACATAAGGGTTTGCACTGCATTAGATGCAAATTTTTGTGGTACTGCAACACCTGCTTTGCACTGTTCAGCTTTCTAAGAGCTGCCAAGAAAGACATCAAAGATGACCTCACAAACTACTTGATTTCTCAGTACAAACAGACACAACATGGAAACTGATGAATCTGAAATGTAATTTGAGGTAAGATTTTTCTAACTGGTCACATTTTCTTGGTTAGAAATCCACAAAAAAATATCCATAATCATCATGATACTCAGATTAATCTCATAAATCTAGTTGTTAGTTCATTATTCTGGCAGGATTGCATAAGTTTGATTACACCTTATATTAGAATAAGTTAGAAGCTTGAAGAGAATAACAAATATAGAACACAGAAAAAGAACCCTCATGTGGTTCTACAAGGTATGAATTACATTTCCTTTTACAAATACAGTAAGAGACTTGGTCAGAGAGTATGAGATCCAGAAGGTTTCCTATTTCTGATCTCAGTCATGTATCTTAAAAAATATAGAAATTTTAAAAGTTGTCTCCAAATCTTCATGGTTTTGTTGGCTCACCATGGTACAAGCCTTCAAATACATTCCTTTTTTTTCTTCACAGGAAAGGTAACAGTGCACAAAAAGCCTTGCACACAAATCTACCTGCATTTTAGAGAAATTTAAAACCTGTTGACAATTGCTTTATACCCAGGAAACTTGCAGAGGGTAACATATGCACATGATCTGGGGAGAAAGATGTTTCCCTTCATTTACAATATTTTTATGGGTTTAACTCACACTAATGAAAGCTCACAAGACTCTTCTGCTGTTGCCATAAGTCTCAAGCACCTAAAAATATATTGGCACCCATAGAAATCTAAATGTACTTATATAGTTCCTGACACACAGCTTGTACAGCTTCTGAGTTGCTTCAGTTTTCTATATTATTCCTTTTTATGTCATGTATGTTCAAAAGTGTGCAGATATTGATTGTTGAAATAAGTACTATTTATGTGACACTTAATAAAAGTCTTTCACACCAAACGGTAAATGCAGTAGTAATAGTAAAATGGAAAACTAACACCATTTGATTAACAGTGGTTCCCTGAGGGTGAGCATCCTTCTCACATCAGTCTTTTTTACAAGACAGCAGTTTAAGCCTGAATTTTAACAAAACGAAAAAAAAGAACCAAAGAACCAAACCAAAACAATCCCCAACCAACCCATAGAAAACTCACACCAAAGAAACCTCTCCAAATGTCTATGCTTCTTTTTAAAAAGTTTCTGCTTCAGCAGAAATTTGGAAACATGTAAAAGCAGAAAGAGAAGGATTATCCAAGCCTTTAAGAAAGCTATGAAATAAGCTTTCTCCATCCCTCTCCAAATGTAAAATTTAAAACTATTCCAAGGAGTTAAGCATCTTGAACAAAAATTAAAGGGAAAAAAAAAATGTCTCTGCAGAAGTGTTCTGCAATTTTAGGAATCCTGAGGATTGGGAGTTGCCCCACAAAGACTGGCTCCCTCCAGTTCTTGTTTTCTTGTAGTAAGACAAACTTGAGCATTTGATGACAAGTCACAGAAGATGTATTTGTAACTCTCATGCCTGATATATTCGTATTCAAAAAGAAAAGGTACTTTTGTACAGTACAGGAAGGTCCTTTGATGCCAGTGCTCACCATTAATGTGAGGTGCTGTTTAAGTGGAGAAACTAATATTAAACTGGGAAAATAGTTATCTAGCAGAACTGTAGCTGCTTCCTTCCCAGTCTCAGATGATAGATACTTCTCCAAGAGTATCTTGGAGAGTGACTTATTTATTGGCTCTTAAGGTATGAACTCTTTAAGAATAAATTACATTTGTGAAGAGAACTGGTTCTTTAGGTTTATTCCAAACAAGAATTTGACTCCTGAGAAATTCAGATGAAATTAACCCAACACCCCAGAAAAAGCTCAAATGCTCACTTTAAGGATATTCTAGGAATTCCCTTCCAAAAATAAATAAATAAATGAGTGTTGGGAATGTGCTGAATATGGATGAAACAGACTTTCTGTTCAAGGAGCAGAGAGGCTGCTGAGATAAATTCATGGAGAAGCCGAGCAGGAGAAAAGGATGACAGCAGCTAATTTCAAACCTATCCAAGCACGGCAGCTTTGTGGGTTTCCTCCTTTCAGGGAGTTATGGAGAGAACAGACAATATAATGCACCTCATCTGAGCAAACACACTTCTCCCTCTGTTCTCAAATTCCAGCTTTTATCACAGCTCACTCGGATCACTTACACATGTGAGCAGCAATTAGGCCCACAGAAAGCAAAGGAAAAAACAACACAGTGTGAAGAGGATTAAACCTTTCAGGTTCCTCTGTCCTTACAGCTGCAGCAAAATAAAGTTGTCAAGTCTCATCCGGAGACTACACATATACGTGTCTCTGGGATCCTTTTAACAGGATACTGAAAGCCAAGTGGGTAACACTTCTGCTGCCGAGCATTTCACAAACTGCCTTGGAGACACCAGGGAATCATGAAAAGATTCAGACGAAGCTCAAAGACTGTAACACATCACAAAATGCTGTGCTTGCTAGCTACGGTTCAGATCTTTTTGGCAGAGGAGCAGCCACAGTTGCTGCTGGGTTTATGGCCACTTGAGGACCACTAATGGCCCCCAAACCTCTCGTGCTCTCCAAATCTCCCAGCTCACACCACGGTGCAAGAGAAAGTTCTACTATGAGGAGAAGAGCCAACTTTGGTAAACAGAGAGGGCTTGTGGGATTTCCTTTAGCTTTAGGATTCTCGATAACTATTGATTTGTCTGCATCAAGACAACTCCTTATGTGGCTTCTTGTAAGTAACTGGCTTAAACAATCCCATTGGTTTCAGAAAGCTTTAGTGAAGATTACCTACACCTCAAATGGCATTCACCAGCTCTTAAATGTAAAACTTTGCTTCTCTGTAAAGTCTTTCATCTTTAGCAATGCTTCACTAAGACAGGATTGACTAAGAACTTGAGGAAAAAAGATGCCCCAAAGACAGACCTTCACTTAAAAGTGTAATCTCTCTTAAAGATTTCTAAAGTGGAGGCTTAGAAAAAAAACTGTAGACTAAAGCAACCTTTGTCTACCTCATTCACGTTACTACTAATACTCTTTCTGGTCTTTATTGAGGAAATAGAATTCAACAGTCATCGAGTGAGGTTTTCATCCTTGCACCTCATGTGACTGCAACAGCAGGTCACTGCTCTTAATCTTCTTCAGATTATTGCTGCTTGCAGCTGGGACACTCACTGGTTTCTGGTTCATTGTGTTATAAACTTTCAGTCATTGAAGATCAGATTACTCATCTCTTCACAACCTAAAACATCCCTTTTACTTTCACCATGTTTTCTGCAAATTAACAATACCAAGTTACTGTGGGCAAAAGAACACATGAACATTTCTATAAAAGCATCTTTCCAGTGACTTTATAGGTGCTGGGCTAGTCATAGTCCAGTCCCAAGAAAGAAAGAATATTTGAACACAGTGGATACTATTGGTAAAAAATATTACTAAGGCGAATTGCAAGAATATTTTTTGTGTCTAAATATCTCCACTTGGACTGATAGTGAAAAATCAGCACTTACTCCCTTTCACTTATTCAGAAGGTTATTTAATCCCTTGTTTAACTATGGAACATGAGTAGTCCCTCAGAAATCAGGGGTTATCGCCAACCGAAATATCAAGTTGAGGGAAGAGAACTCCTAAAAAATAAATCCTGTAAGCTTTCAAATGCTCTAGCTGGCTCAGGAAATTAAGTTTCTTCTACTGATATTTTAAAAGCTGATTTACTCTTGCCTGTCTCTTCCCCTTGCTGGGAGGATATTGTGGTCCTGCCTACTGATTTAGAAATGTAGGGGCACTGACATAGGAAAGCTGCCATGGGTCTCTCTCTTCTGCATCATGTGGAAGTATTTCCATCAGATGGTGATGGACCTGGTAGCCCCCAGACAGTTGTTCTTCCCTGATGGCATCTGAAGACAGGTTGAAAGTGGGTGCTGCTGCAGACATGAGCAACTCTGACATCCCTATAGGATCCACAAGATGAAATTGTTAATTATCCTTGGAGAATTTCTCTAGGATCTCATTACCCAGTAAAACAGTGAGTCAGTTCGCTGAGCATTAGGGTAGATGCTGCCTGGTGAGGGAAAGTTGAAGTATGTAATAACATTCCAACTTCCAGTGGAATTCCCCTGGAGTCTGAAGGTAAATTCCCTTCCTCTTTGAAGTACGTCCTATTTTTTATTGGCATGCATAATTCCTGCTTTCACACTTTCCACTCATCTGAATGAGTTTAACAGCTCGCCTGAGTGCAAGAAAAAAGGTTTGGAAATTCAGAAAGCATTTTACAAAAAGTTTTCTTTTATTATGCAGTAAGTTTAGGGAATGATAAGCTTTTGAGGGAGGTCAGGTACTAAAGGAAGTACAGGCATAGGAGAAGCAAATTGAGACAGCTTTGCAGAGGCACTTCCAGCAAAAGAACAGTCTTTTAGCAACCTTCTCTGAGGTCTCTGGTCTTTGATCCAGCAGAGCCCAGAGAAGACTTTTATGTGCCTTTCTGCATAACCCCAATCAGAGCCTTTGGATTTTACAGCACAAGATTAAAGAGTGGTTTGAGCCTTAATGAATCCAGTCAGTATTGTTCACTTATCCTGGCCATAGACTAAGAGATTAATCTGGAAAGCTGGAACAGACCTTGAGAGATCACTTCCTGGGGCTGCAAACTGCTTCGCTGCATAGAAAAGGCCATTTCAGCAGCTGGCAAGGCAGAGCCTTGGGAAGCTCAAGGGAGGATTTTAGTCTCTGTTTAAAACGCCTGAGAGGCATTTTGCCTCTTCACCAGCAGCAGCTTTGTGGTGGTGGGAGCTATGGAACTGGTGTCAACAAGTCTGAGTCAGTAAGGGTGCAGGGAAGGAAATGGAGGAGTTCTCAGCATAGGGGAACAGCAAGTGCAGGTCAAAAAGTAAAACACAGCCATAACTCCAAAGACTATCTGTCAGAGCACATCTGCTTTAACACTCCTGAATGAAGCAGAATTTCTCCATTTCACTTACAACCAGTTAAATAACAGAGTGGTACTGTCTTCTGTGTATAAACACAGCCATAAAAGCAGATTAATGCAAAGCCAACCAGCAGCATCCAATTTTACTTCAAAAATACAGTATCTATTCCTTAAACAATGAAAATTCCACTCAAGCAACATTGTTCTTTTTTAATCTCACGCTATCATATTTTTCAAGACCTTGGTTAGGTAAATCACAGCTTGGCACTACCAGGGGCTACAGATTCGCTTATCCAGCTGCCAGTCCCAGTTACCCTACACGTGAATAAGCACATCTACTTGCAGGACTACATTTGCTTCTTGTCACCATATTTTCTGATGCAACTCATAATGAAGTTTGGTTTTTTTCTTATCCACTCATCACTATCTTTAGAGAAAACCCAACAAATCAAACCACAAAAAATAAACCACAACACCCTTCACAAATCTCCCAAACAGCTTCTATGGAGTAAATGCCCCACTTATGACAAACTGTGCATAAATACTGCTATTTGGGAAATATCTAGAGTATAAAAATCCTTCTCTGCTTTTCCCAAGAAAAATTAATAACAGATTTCTAACAGCTTTAAAAGGGATTCTGTGGCCTCATCTCCCTGCATAGATACTTCCATAGGTTTTGATGGGTATCTTTTCCTTAAGCTTCAGTCAGTGAAATCAGATCTATTTTGTACGGATGTGAACCACTCTTTCAAGAAGATACCCAAGTGGTTACATTGCAGCTACAGCAATAAATATGCAGAACAGCTTCATTTATTGATTTTGTTATCAAATTCAAAGCCCAGGTGGCTATAGTCACATCTTTGAGGGCTTTTGGCCTGCACAGCCAGACTCACAGCTCACATTTTGGCTAGGAACCCAGGTAGAGTTGGGGAAGTTGTCTTTCCTTGAAGAATAAAACAGACTTGAGCTTGATGCTGCCTTCTCCCAACCTCATGGACCAGAGCTCTTGGAGTGAGTGATAGGTTCAGCACTGAGGAGGATACCAAATGTTGCCTGTATGGGACAGTCAAGTGCTCCTAACACAGGTAGAAGTACCATTGAGAGCCAGCAGTTTTCCTTCCACACCCTAGAACACCTTCTGCCACCTTCCAACAGGGTAACCGCCTCCTCACCAACACCACTACTCTCCCCTTTCATCCAGATACCCACTGCTAGATCAGCTTCATCAACTTGCTCTTGCTTGTGTCTGCATAAAGAAAATTTATACAAATATATATTAAATACATGTCAAACCACATACAAGAACCTGATTAATGAGTATGTGAAGCATCTAGGCAAAGCTGTCAAACCTCTAAAGCCACGTTCCCTGTGTGCAGCCTTCTCCTCTGAGCCACAACCACTTCAGCTGCTGCACAGCAGGAACTGGGGAAGATGTCCGACCCATAACACACTACCAAGCTACATCAATACCTGTGAGCAACCACAGCCACTACCCACCTCTTTTCTTCTACCTGCATCAGATAGTTTCTGAAATCCTTACCTTACCATCTACAAATTTGGAAAAATATAGATATCTACTTTCCCTTCCTTAAAAAGGACAAAAAAAAAAATTCTGTGAACATGACCATTCTCCTCCTCAGTACTGAGAGAGCACTTCTGACCATTACTGGGAACATGAGGAGCAGTCTTCTGTCAGTAAACACATACATTAAATGTGACTCTGCTCCCCTTCAGTGTAAAGGCATCAAAAGGCAGGTGATGCAGGTCCTGTGCCAAGAGAGGAAGCAGTGCATACAGAAGGGTCAGGAGAGCACTTGAGGATTCAGTCCTTTGCAAGAGAGAAATGACACTGTGCAATTACCCATCTAACATGACTTGCACCATTTTGCCCAGACCGTTCATTAGTCTTTCAAACAATTTCCAGATGAGGCTCCCAAGATCATTTCTAAAGATCTATATGTGTCCAATCTGTTTTGGGAGTTAAGAATGCTTTGTAATATGGTCAACCTGGCTCAATCAAACTTTAAGCTGTTAGAACTGTTATGACTAAATTTTACTACTAGTAAAACAATGGCCTTAGGTCTCCTAGACAACAAGTTGAAAGTTTTAGCCCACCATTTCAGCATTCAACTTCTGTCAATAAAGTATTCTTGCAGGCTGAAAGTTGTTCAGGGAAAATATCCAAAAAAAGTGAAAGTAACAGTGCAGTACAACTTACAGAACACTAATGAACAGAAGAGACCTTTAAAGGCTTTATTCCCATTTTACCACAATCTGTACTGTAAAAAAGTGTAAAATAAATTACCAAATGCTAGTGGATTGCTGTGACACATGGGACAGTTATTGTAACTTGCAAAGCTTTTTTTTTTTTGTCATTTGTATCCTAGTGAAGGATTCTCTCACAAATCAACACCCAAGATACACTACAATCCTCCTATTTAATGTGGATTTGTGCAATCATATGTAGACACTTCCTCTCCACCTCCAAGACTGTCAGCAGATGCAGCTGGCTGACAAACACAACAGCATTTTCACAAGTTCTGTACAATGAAAGCTTTCGTGGGTTTTGAGTGCTAGCAAAAGACTGTAAGACACCTTGAGGGGGAAAAAAAAAGCAAAGCAGAAATAAAATTTTCATAGGAATTCATAATGAGTTCTGCTTGGTAGCTGTGAACATGGGCAATATGGACCTTGCTTTATTTAGCAGCTCACTTCTAAGTTGCAGAACACCATGTGTGACAACAAATGCATAAATACTGAGGTGCCACAGAAAAGACAGCAAAACCCAACCACTTTCTGACTGCTTACACAGCAAAGCCCAAGTTCTCTCAGTGCACACGTTCCCAACTACTGTTCCTTCATGAGGTCAGTCTCTTACGCTACATTACACTGGAAACAGCACATTCAGCATAGCTTAACACAAATTTGTCAAAAAGAAAAAGTCTCTGCAAGTTTGTGATTCCTCCTATCCCTCGCAGTGCATGTATACCATGCCAGGGTCTCATCTCCTGAGCTTCAAGACTCAGGGAGGTTCAACTTTTGCTTGAGACAAGCAACAGGAGGGAGTTATTTTAACATTATTTTTCCACCTTCTTAAATTAAATCCCCTCCTGGAAAATTACAAAGGAAGATACATCCATAGATTCTTCTTCATCTGCCTCAAGCATTTACTCTGTGATTCCCTTAAAAGAACATAATAAAGACATACAACCAGAGACCGATATAGGAAAGAGTAATATGACCAGATGGCTTTTTGCAGCTTTTATAGACGAGTCAGAGTGCATTTCATATAATGACAAATGGACATAGCAGACAAGTAATGCTTCTTTGTGCCCAGAATTCAAATGCTGGTCCTTTGAGGCTGCTTGCTTGAGCACTCAAGTGTGGACTGCTCTTTTTTGTTGAACAATTCTCCTTCAAGAATACAGAAAAAAAAAGGAAGGCATAACTATGTAAAAAACCATCAGTGACGGGAAGAGGCAGGAAAGTGAACAAGAGAAGAATGCAATATCCCATAAAAGAGGATTTTTTCTCTGAGCAACACTAAACATCCCTGTTTCTTTCCTGTATTTACCATTTTTCTTTTTTTTTTTTTTTCTCTGCCATGAACTGCTGCAGGCACTGGTTCTGCTTCTCTACCCTTGCATAGTCTCTTTAGGCTGAAAAGTCCTTGTCCAGCGCTTATGTACATCTTGGACACAAACACAAGCTCCTTGGATCTCTGCCAAAGGCCCTGTCTTTTATCTACAAATCAACTTAATGGTGGTTTAATTATTCTTAGGGGTGGGAAGGGAAACGTTTGTGTCCTATGACAAGCACTGTGTGTCTGGGAAGAGACAAAGCAGAATGCTGAATCCTGGTGTATCCAAAGAAAATAATAGTAACTGGAAGCAACAGCAGAAAGCAGCTGACAGGACCCTGGTTTCATTTATCCCTGAAAATTCAGAGAATAACTGCTTTCAGCACAGCTACTGCATTGAATACACACTGTCAGCTGGCAAGCTGTGTCAGTAATTCATTATGTGAAGTTCTGGATTTCTTCTGCAGCTTGACAAATGGAGCATCCATCATGCACCAGAGCCAAGAAACATAATTCCTATTAAAAGGGAAGGGGGAAATACCTGCAACTTTATGTAAAACATATAATTTGTGATTGAACTGGACTTGTACCCTCTCACTGCCAGCTCACAGCACAGGGCTCTAGGACTGAGTTTGCATGCAGGTTTCATAAGAGGAAAAAAGTCATATTTACATCTAGATTTTCTGCTTATCTATGGCCTGAGCATATTTTTAAGCAAAGAGGTCTCATTTCTTCAGCTTCTCACAAGCCTCTCAAAACAGTTCTGTAGACAAAAGTGTTTCTTGTGCCATTCTTAAATGTTCAGCTTGTGCTAAAGTCAAAGTCAGAGGATATTTATCCCTAGTTTTACACCCCGTTACAACTCAAGGCCAAATTCAGCCCAAGATCCAAGTCTAAGACCAATCAAAATCAAGAAAAAAAGATGACCTTGCAGCTTATCTGAGCAAAACTAATAAGGCAAGATAATATGTTAGCAAAGAAAAGCTTTCCCCTGGTATTTCCATAGGAAAAACTGCAGCAGCAGTCTAACTTGCAGGCCAACCACAATAAGACAGTCTGGGAAAGATAAAGCTACTTTCTTTGGATTCTAAGAAATTAGAAAGGAGCACAGAACATTTTCTACCTTTAGGAGATCCCAAAAGTATACAAGTTCTGTCATTTGCTTTCCTCAGTGCAAACTTCCCCCGCCTCCAAAAATAATTACTTCCTTTGCATTAAATTCCTTTTTTTTCTTTAAGATTAGTTTTCTTTAAAACAAGTCAATGATGATTTGAGTTAAAATACATTATAATCAAAGTTTGCCTTTTACCTACCACCAGTCTGACTTCTGTCTGAGGAGCACCATTCAGGATCTCCTGAACTATGTGTAGGTGTTTATTATCTAATTATTCTACATTGCACAGCCACCAAATAGGCTGGAGCAGTCATAACAAGGTCAAATCCATCTGTGACAGGGAAGAAGTATGCAGGGACACCAGAAGAGGGAAAAAAAAAAAAAAGACAGTGCAACCCTTCCTATTGCAGGGGTTTGGATTGGACATTAGGAAGAACTTTCATGGGCGTGAAGGAGAATCACCAATCCACAATGATGGAAGTGAAGTCCAGATGCAGCAGCATATTCTCAGTATCGAGAAACACAAATCATGATTAAAGAGTTCACAACATGGTCTCCACTGGCTTTAAGCTCACTTCAAGAGTTATAGACAGGAGTCTGTATACCACGAAGCTAAATATCATTTGGGCATAGTTTAGACGCATATTTTTCTACATCCTTCCAGACTGTTGATGGATGCCCAAAGTCCCAAATGGCATATCCCAAAGATACACAAAAATGGCCCAAAGTGAGCATTTTCACAGGTGAAGGTCAAGTATGCCAGCCTGGCTGCAAGGTGTACATTAAGCACAGAGCTATTGACCCAGTGATGGCCATGCTGAGCCCCACCAATCAGCACTTGGGCAGAGGCTGGAGCACTTGTGTGGGCTGATAGATGTGAATAGTGAGCAAACAAGGCATATGCTATGAGCCACAGCAAATCCTGAAGTCTGCTGGCAAGACAAACAGAAATGCAACACCATTCTCTTCATACAATCTCAGAGAAGTTAACTTTCCCTCATGTCTAAGATGGCAACATCCATATTGTCATTGCAATTCCTTCCATTACAGGACTGTCTCTGCCTCAAACTCTCTTTCAAAGTTGTATCATAGCTGCTGCTGCCTTCTTGCATCAAGTGTTTTAGCAGTCATTTTTGCAGGCTCTTTCATTAAGCCATTCTGTTGATGTTGCAATAAATAATCACTCACTATTATCAGCCCCAGTCACAACATGCAGCCACACACTCCTTTTTCCATCAACAAACTGATTTCATAGCATCAACATCTGCGCTTCAGCCTTTCAAACACAGGGACAATTACCATATCATTTCACCACTTGCAAGGGAGAAGGCAAAGAGAGGCCAGCTAGATGGGGGATATCAGCAGATGGTCAAGGGACCAGAGGGAACACTGGGAGAGAGACCTTGTCCTTCTGCAGAGTGATGGAGAGTCACACTCGCAGCATGTTTCCAAGCACCTGCACGTCAGTACAAGCAGCACCACCCAGTGCAGGGGAATCTGCCTTCACTCCAACCATTTGAGGGCCCAAACCCCATTAATAGAAACACAAGAACCGTGCAGGGCCCTGCCATGTAAGCCCATGTCTGGTAACCCATCTGCCCATGTAAATCATGATAGGGCAGCAGCCATGACACCCAGCAGGAGCACATGAAGAATCATTGAAGTTGCATTACAGTCAGGAAACTCAAACATGCTGCATTGTTTCACATCCCCGCAAGACCAGAAAAGATTTTGTATATGATAAGCTGCATTCCCATCATAAACCTCCTGGACTCCAAAGCTGGACTGTTTCAGGGGGATGAAGCACATAGAATCACAGAATGGTAAGGGTTGGAAATGACCTCTTAAGATCATCCAGTCCAACTCCCTGCTAAAGAAGGTTCCCTTCAATCAAGTTACGGAGGAATGTGTCTAGGTGGGTTTGGTAACCTTCAGAGGAGATTCCACACCCTTCCTGGGCAGCTTGGGCCAGGGCTTCCTCACCTCAACACCAAATAAGTTTCTCCTCACATTTAAGTGAAACTTCATGTGTTCCAGGTTATGTCTATTACCCTTTGTCCTGCCACTGGACACTACAGAAAAAATTGTCACCTCGTCCTCCTAACACTCGCTTATTGGGTACTTGTAAGTGTTGATGAGGATGTCCATCAGCCTTCTCTTCTCCAGGTCAAACAGCCCCAGGTCCCACAGCCTTTCCTCATAAGAAAGTCCCCTGATCATCTTGGTAGCCCTGCACTGCCCTCTCTCCGGCAGTTCCCTGTCTCTCTTGAGCTGGGGAGTCCAGAACTGGACACAGTATTACAACATTGACAAATTAATGCAGGTGAACAAGCTGCCCTCCAGCACCTGAGCCTTTAAACCATCCACAAGCATCCCCTCGGATCACAAGAAAGACAGTGATTTCACATAGCAGAATCCTTGGTCTTTGCAGCTTATGCCATGGGAAATTGCCTGTCTCTGCTGTGAGCTTAACATTCACACATAGGCAGCAACTGAGGCTCTGCTGACACAGGATGACTTGTTAAACTAATTTAATTGCACATCTGCCTACTCTTACTTAGAGCTGCAATAGCTGTTTGCTGCCTATTTTGCACATTGGTGTTTGTAGAGGCTTGTTAGTGCAGTGAGAAAGACAGGCTAGGGTATTTTCTTTCTTTTTCCCTCCCCAATACAGTCAGCACTTCTGAGATCTTACAAAAGCCTTGCAAAGCCCCAGTTAATGATTTTCACTTTAATCACAAAGGTTCACCAGAAAGGTAGTCAAGCAAAAAGCCTTAATCTTCACAGCTAATCTAACACAAATGAAGATTCCAGCTTTGCTTTGAAAGACACTATACCATTAGACAGTCACAAAAAAAAAAAAAAGCCACCTACAAAGGATGCACTTTGTTCCACAACTTACATCTCTTCATGTTACAGAAAATTGCTTATTAATGTCCAAAAAAGAGAATGCCAGATCCAAAGAGGAGGAAGGGTATTTGTTGGAATTGGATGGTGGCATTAGGAGGTATAGCTACAGAAAAATAAGTTATGCTGGTTTTGGAGAGCAGAAGGAGCATTGCAATAGTCCAACCTGTCTGTCATGGACTGGACATGTTTGGGCTGACCCACAAGTAAAGAGGCAGAAAAAACCTATGCTTAGGCCACTGCTACCTCCTAGGCAGTGCCTTCCCATCCCTCCATGACTGTCTCTACACTCAGCCATCAGCCCTGTCTTGAGCACAACCATACTTTCCATATTAATATGCAGGATTTACCTACAAAATTTCTTGAACAACTGACCCTTCCCAGGTCTGCTAATTCCCACCCACTGCTCAAAATATCCACAATCTTTACCTACATCAAAGCACAGAAATTCCTCTTTCCTCCAAGGTGCGAACCTTTCCCCTTCCCTTCCTCCAAGCTTTTCCTTCTTATACCAAGACAGCTGCAGGCCGGCACAAATCCTCCCATCTCGTTAATTAGGTATCTGAGATAATTATGTCCCTATAGTTTCCTCCCACATAATCTACTCCCAACAGTATTTCAATCTCTTGTTTATTCTGAAATTTTCTTATCCATCCTTTCCCAGTGAGAAAGAGTTAAAGTGAAAGTTCTTTCCCAAACTCATCTCCATTTCTTTCTCCCATTTTTTTTATACATGAGGAGGTAGCAGGTCTCAAGTCTTTACCCCTTCTGAGCTGAAATCTCTCTTAAGTCTGTCATGCATCTAGATTTTTCCAAGCCTTGCCAGTTTTGCAAATCCAGAGGTGTGAGTCTAGCCTGTTTCCTGAGGAAACTTCATCCATATATCTGTCAGATATTTGAAGGTCAGATGCATGTAAAAGCCTCCTGCACACACACTGCAAGGTCTCAGCTCGAACCCCCCTTTGCACAGGGTGCTGTGCGTGCCAGTAGCTCCATCAGTAGGTCCCGCAGTACAAAAAGGGATACCAGATTTTACTGTTCTCTCTTTCTTATGCAGTATCTTCCTCTCTTCTCAAATTAACTGTGCCTGCAAATTTTCTTCTCCTGACATTGTCTCTTAACAAGCTTCAAGTTTTAATGAAGACAGGAATTTTATTAGTCATTATTTTCCCTTCCTATTGTTCAGGATTTTTCCCCTACAGCTTCCTATTAAGTTAAATCCATGCATTCATGCAGTAAACAACCCTCTAACCAGGTCAATGCACATTATTCATTAATTATTGCAGAGCTCTGCTGCAGTCAGATTGATTCACTTTTTCTCCCATTTTCAGTCTCCTTGTTCCCCTTTTTTAAGCAAGGAAAGGGAAGCTCCCACATTGACAAATGCCCATTAGCAAGTCCTTGGGTGCCCACAGCAGGACTCCTGTAGCTCTGTCTTGCAGCAGCAAAGCCAGCTCCTGTTCTTGCCCTTTTTCCAGTGTCACTTCACAATCCTACTCAAGAAGCTGAACCTCTTCATCCTCAGTGGACCTATAAAAGTGGGCCACCAACTATTTACTGGCTACCCCAACATCTGTCTCCTGGTATTTAGAAAAACATTCTTCTGCCATTGTACTTTGCACTCTGGTTTCCTGTTAATTCATCCCTGATATCATAATTTCTTGGAGCACTGGCAATCCAAAGAGACACAACATCTAATATAGGTAGTGAAAGGATGAAAAGGAAGTCAAAGTACTCATTTGAAACTAGTAGTAACTGAGAGGGAAAGGCTGGAAGAGTAAAGGGTGAAGAACACAGCAGATGTGCTTGTCTTTGAGGGAAAAATAGAACAGAATATTTCTATGCCAAAGTGGGACTTCCCTATTCAATGTAAACTCCAGCTGTGAATTTAGTTGTCTGACACATCCTAAATGAGCCCCTGGAGAGCTAAGATAACTCTGTCCCATGCTGTGCACTTCCACACATACTCTTCGTAGGAAAACATGTGACCTTCATCAAAGTCTTTTCTAAGAATAGAGCGGCCTTCTGGGTACAGAAATGAACTGAAAATGTGCAAAGAAGGGGATGGTTATCACCAGTTTTATGAAGCTTCCTTCTCAACACTTCACCTTGAAGTTCAGGCAGTCATCCTCTTGAAGGTCACAAAACAGTCAAATGTAAAGTCCCAATGATCATAGAATCATAGAATGGTAGGGTTGGAATGGACAAAACCAAAGCATTTACTTGGTTTTGTACTTCACTTAGAAAATAAAATTCCTTAACTCAGTGCCCGATTTCCGCTTACCAAAGCAGAGTCTAAGTTTTCACATTAAATTTAGAATTCAGCAGGGAGCAACTGATAATACTTGGGCATATTCATGATCACTTGCCACCTTTCCCCTCTATCAGTCTGAAAGGTAACATGAGAAAGAAAAAAGACAAGGAATAAGAAAATACACTAACTTATCTAATTCATCATAATTCAAGTTCATAAGTACTTATACTGAAAAGGGGACATGTTCCTAACAGAGTTTAGTATTCCAGAACTTGGGTGCCTGGAGGTGGGGCTAAAGGAAAGGAGCAATGAAGGATAGAATGATGTAGAAGACCAAAAGATGAGTCCAGGGCCAATATTGGAACATATTACTGGGATCAAGCTAGAGGATAGGGACTGAATCTGACAGAGCCCAGTTTAAAAATCTCTGAGACTACCAAATTCAGACATACATTTCATTCGAGTCTGTGTTACTCCTACTCCCAAAATTGCCTCTTGATGTTTCCCTTAAATCACGCTGCAAGTGTAGCACAGATGAGTGGCAACTGCTCTTATTGCTGAGTATAAAACAAAAAAATTCCAAACATTTCAAAAGCCTCGAAAGGGAAAAACTAAAATATAACAAAAATTTCTCTAATTTCTGACACGATGGGGTGGTATGAAGCCTCCACCTCACCATCACCTTCCTGGAGAGAGAAAGGAGCCAGGTACTGCTTTTGTTTCAGCAAGAACTCAAAGTGAGAACACCCCAGGGCTAACATCTTAGCAGTTATAACTCCATTGTTACTCCTAAAACATCTCTGAATCAGGTCTTATAATTCTTCATTGAACGAGCAGTTCACGGCCATTTGCCACTGGTGGTCAAACTTAACAGGTAGCTGATAAAAAGTTTAGGGGTAGCCAATTATTTGAAAATGCTCTGTCTCCTTATACACTCTCCTTTTACTGAACTGCTTATAAATTTTCATTTTCTCCTGTGACCATTACAGCATAGCAACCAGACCAGACTCTGGCAGCTTCAGGAGGAGATGGTCTTGCTGGAGCTGCAGCCTCTTGGCCTCATCTTTCTCTTTGCTTCATGCTCTTTTCAAGACTACTCCCATTGAGGAGCTCATCTTAAAGGAGATAAGCCTGACTTTATCTGATTTTGTGCCAGTAAGAAAAAGCTGTCAACTTGTTCTTCTCTTGCAGGTTTGTTGCTGTTGTTGCATTTATGCAAAACAGTGAATTTTAAGCTCCAAATTGACACTAGATATTCTCCTCCTGCTTTAATTTCTTGGTCTCTCCATGCTAAAGAGGAAGATGCTGATCCCATATTTTGCTTTCACCCTCCAAGAGGTATGGACAAATTCTGTTTGATAGCAGCCCTGCCTTCTCATCCAGTGTAAGCACCAGAATTTGGTCTCCTCTGAAATCCTCCTTCCTAACTTGCTGCAAGAATGGTTGATTAAAAATCAAATGAAGATTCTCTGTAGGGTTAAAACTCTGGCATGTTTCCTAAATTCAGTACTGCTCTCTTTCCTGCAGGCTTTTCTTCTTTTCTGACACTTCATATCAGTAGCAGAGACTTCTTCTGGCTTGTTATTTCAGATGGGCTGGGACTGGAACATCTATCCTGCCAGGTGCCCTTGAGTACTCAATAAATTAAATAGCAGATATACCTTCACGTAGTCTGAACACGGGGGAACCACGCTCAAGGTTTTTTTTCCATGAAGTATTGCCTTCCTGCACTTGTAGAAATGATATCGCAGCATCAAATGACTATATTAGAAGTGCTGTGATTACTTCATTGGGAGAGACTGCAGAGCCAGCCTCAAATAAGGACATGTCATTTTGGCACACTTAGATTGATAATGCACCAAGTGCTAGCATGGGCATCACATCCCTACAGCGCTGTGTTTTAGCAGTTTTGCTAAATGCCAGATGACAAGGGCTGAGCAAATAAAGAGCTCAGATTGCTTTAGAGGTTGCAATTAAATTTCTGTACCACTTTATATTCAAACCCATATGCAGACCCTACCTCGATATATATATATATATATATATGTATATATATATATATATATGTATATATATTCCCACCAATTGTTTGCTCTTCCTCAGTGGTGAGATGCCCAAGTTCTACAAGCATCAGAACCATGGCACATCTGCGTTGAGTTAGTAAGCAAGGAGGATTTTGAAGCCAAGTTACCTTCTTCTCTCACAGGCTTTACAATAGCACTGACACAAAACCAAGCTATCTTGGGGCATAGGTTTTGGTCTCTTCTAATTCTCAGTGACTATCAGTATCTGTTCCCCAAAAACCTTTAACTCTCAGAGTCTCAGAAAGTCTTTCCCAACTCTTTGGAAGACTACTTTGGGGATGTGTGAAGCCTTATAGCTACAAAATTATTTGGACTGACCTCCAAAGAACAGCTGAAATCAGAACAAAAAAAAAAAAAAATCCCTAACAACTCAGATATCCATAGGAACATCAAAGCAGCCATAAATGTCTCCACAAAAAAAAAGACCAGAAAAGGTACGCAGTAAGATAATAATGTAGAAGGTGAAGTCCTTTTCCCATCCAGCAATCTCCATTGACTCTCACCCTTGTTGCCTACTTATTGCTGGTCCATCCCCACTACACCAAAGTCAGCCTGTTCACAAAAATTCCACAAGCAAACAGGAAGGGGAGATTAAAAAACATGTTAGGAAGCCACTATTGCCCAGCACATTACCTCCTCTGGATTGCCATGGTTTAAGGTAGGAATTATTTTTGCTGCACCCAGTCTAAGGCAACACACAGATCATTTATGAGCTAAAGACACAGCCAACATGCAATTCCATAAGTGAGAACAAAAAGGGAAAGACATACTTAATTAGCCCCCAAAAGCACTGTTCTAATTTTTTTCCTGTGCATTTTAACACACGTTGATACACTGGTAAACTGGAAATGTTAATCCTGGGTCAAAAACCCCTCAGGTTTTGTGAAAATAATTAATAATCAAACATGTGAACTGAATAAAGAGCTACCTGCAGGTAAGTACATACTGCATGCACATGGGTGGCTGGCACTATTTACTTTGGAAAACAGCAGTTCACATTTTCTCTCCTAAAACCTTGGTAACCTCACAATAATCAAATCTCAAAAAGGGGGGGAAGAAACAGTAACTGTAAAATTCTCACACATTTCTTAGTTATAGCTGGGTATCTGAACAACCAGTCATAGATCTGCAAAAATTGGCATTTCTATTCAGAATCATCAGTCACCATCACAACTTGTAATCAGAGGGATTTGGAAGAGATTTCCTGGATCAGATATTCTATTTAAAAGCATGTTCATACCCTCTGGATTCATGATTGCAGAGAATAACAAGTGAAACAGTAAATTGCTGGCCATTTGTTTTAATGTCTTGCCTATCATATTTCTTTCCTTTCTTTTTGCCCTCCTCTGGAAAACTGCTTACACATTAATTTTTTTAAGGATTTAATGAGGCTTCTTTTGTTGCACTATCCATCACAGATGGTTATCAAAAGAAACTGGAAATCTCGGAGGGATGAGAACAAAGCAAAGGAGCTTGCCCCAGAAAGCATCACATGAAAATCCTTCTCTAAGCATCAAACCCCAACCAGAGTATGAGGGCTTGGGGCAAGCTGAGATTCACAGGTAGCAAACAAAGCCAACAACATGTTTTACTCTATGCCAAGTAGGATAAACAACCCATATTTGCTCCTAGTGAAGCCTTCCTAATGTTTCAGTCACTTGGCAGGATCACAAGGTGTTTACAAGACATTATTGTACAATTTTAACACATCTCGATACATCAGTGCAGTCGAAGGGACTGAAAGAGTGCTGACATGTCTACACACAGCAACGGCAAACAGGGCTCTAGGAAACTGCAGCCTAAGAAGTCTGCTGTCAACCCTAAAGAAAATAACAGAAAAGTTGTGATGAGACTCAAAAAAGTGATTTCCATTAATACATCAAAACCTGAAGATAGTTAAGTGTGCACTGACAGAGCATTGCAGGACTTGCAAAACAGCACAACAGGAGCAGATGAAGTTCTGGCTGTAGGATCCATCAACACAGAGCTTGATCTTCACTTTGCTTAACTGTCTCTTTAAGCTGTAAGTCTCCTTAAAATCTCCATCTCTGAGCAGGGAAATTTTTCCCATTCACTTCCCTCCTTCCCACCCCCAACATCCCCCAAAAAGCATCTCTTCATAACATTTCCGTTTCAACAAATCAGCTTTTTCTGACAGTTTGACACAGCTCTAACAGTGAACAGTTTGTAATCTGCTAAATCCCTGTAGAAAGCTTTAGGCTAACAAGTATGTTACTGTAGCTCTGAGCATATGCAGGATACATATTTCTTCAGATATTTTCCTCTTAAAAAATGCTGTTTCTTTCATTTGCCCAGGACTATTAGAAACCCCAGCTTATTCAACTGCAAAGACAAGAGGCTGAATCCATAATTGCCTTTTGCAGAGCAGAAGCTGGTACAGCTTCACATGATGCATCACACAGTTTCCAGTTGCAACAGCAGAAATAAAGGTTTATAGCCCAGTGTAGTGTAACAATAGCTGTATCTATGTTGCTAAAGGCATCTGCCCTTGGAAGCAATCCCTAGTGCCATGCTAAATGTTAGTAATTTACATCAGTGCTGCTTAGAGCTGTCCCTGTATGCAGCAATTCACAGCTCTTACTTGGATCCCACATAGAACCCCCAAGACACAAATAATCACAATACTTTTGCAATTATTTAATCATAATGCCTAGTGTTAAAGTGATGGCTCTATTGCAGGCCACCGTGATGGGGTTTTAAAAGCGGGAAACAAGGTTGCATGATGCAAACATGGGGGCTTTATAATAGTCCAAATGTACTGGGGTGGTGTCAGAGGACTGGGGCACAAGGTAGAAGCTGACTTTCACCCTACCTTGGTGCTTCAGTGCCCACTATAATAACTGGGTTGAGTTACACCTAAAAAAAACACCCCAGCAGTGAAGCAGCATGTGTGTCATGGGCTAATCAAAGCAGACGGATTTCCAGAGAAAATTAGGGAGGTAAGTTATGTGCAGAATCTCTGCCTGATAGTAGAGCTACAAGCTTTTAAGAGGATGAAGGTAACACAGTCAAACCTGTTCTGAAGCCTTACCCTCACCCCTGTGCAGAGGCAGTCACCAGCATCAGCCTCACAAGCTACCACCATCTGTCTGAAGCATACACTTTTTGGTTTTCACATTGTTTTATTAGAATCCTGACCTGCATGCAAGGTTCCTAGCCTAAAAATATGTTCTCGTGATCCCTTGGAGGGATACTGACAGTGAATCAAAAAACAACCCATAGACGGTATTTTCTCCATGGATTTCAACAGGAAGTTTTTGCTACCTGTATTAAACTTTTAAGTAAAGCCTCAAATTTGCACATTCCTCCTTAAATAATGAGTTAATTATTCAGGGGACTCAATTCAGAGTTTTAGAGGGGGTTTTACCAACAAGAGGACTGGCTGTCCAGATGGGTTGTTGAGTCTCCTTCTCTGGAGACATTCAATATCCACCTGGATGAGTTCCTGTGTGACCTACTCTAGGTGGTCCTGCTCTGGCTGGGGGGTTGGACTAGATGAACTTTCAAGGTCCCTTCCAATCCTTAAGATTCTGTGATAGGAAAGCAATTTGAAAGCGTGCTCCATGCTGAGGCATTGATGCTGAAGTGCATTAGGCTATAGTATTAGGAGGCTCTAAGTCTATTTTAATTACTTAAAAAACCTCCATTATTGAAGTCAAAGGCCTCACCTGCATGGAAAACTGGCATAAGGGAGAAGATTACAACACTGGAGGCAATAGAGTGACAATAACAACATAACAGTTTTGTCAAAAAAACACATTGCTTTAACAATATGCTAGTTTGAGATAGAGTTAGTTTTCTTCACAGGACCTCCTATGGGGGTGTGGTTTAGATGTGTACTGGAAACAGTCTTGAAAACAAAGGGATATTTTGGTTATGCTGAGCAGTGCTTGCACAACATCAAGGCTTTTTCTACTCCTCATCCCACTCTACCAGCAAGAAAACTGGAGAGGCACAAGAAGTTGGGAGGGGTCACGTCCACAACAGTTGACGCCAGAGGGCTAGTCCGTGCTACGTAACATCATGCTCAGTATAAAATTCTGGGAGAGTAAGGAGGAAGGGGGCACAGCAGAGTGATAGTGTTCATCTTCCCAAGTAATCATTACACAGGGAGCTCTGCTTTCCTGGAGAAGGCTGAAAATGGGAAATAGTGAATCATTTATTTCTTTTGCTTTACCTGTTAAATGACCTTTATCTCAACACGAGTTCTCACTTTTACCCTTCCCATTCTCTCCCCCATTCCACCTGGAGGGGAAGTGAGCAAGCAGCTATATGATGTTTAGTTGCCCTCTAGGGTTAAACTACAACCAATTGTATAAGGCATTTAAAGATTTTAAGACAGTTTGCTTACAGTATCAAGAGAAGTTGTTTATTTTCAGTGAGCAGCTGCTGCTTTTTCTTAAAGTGACTCTCCAGCAGAAATAATGAAGCAGACCGGTATTGGTGGGAATGGCCTAATGTCTGTGAAGTTAGTGAACTGGCAAACACAGCCCTATTCTGCTAGTATTTGGATCACCAATAAACCAAATTGCCCATCTCTAGTTTTATGAGAACTGCAAGTTAAGCCAGGTTGGAAAAAGATGTGTAAAAAAAATGGGTTTGCACAGATTGCTTCATTTTAATGAAAGTTTCATCTGCCCATGTCATTTTTTTACCCTCATCCATCAAGATTTTTCCTTCCCCGACATCTTCTCATGCCCTGCTTTAATACCTTTTACTCTATGCTTTCACTCCCCAAAAGCAAAGTATATGGCCCAGTCAGAGGTAAGAACACCATGTAATGGTGCCTGAAATAAGCTGAGGCCATAGCTAACAGCACATATCTTCATCTGCTATAAGCTAGCATTTTAATGCCTTCTGCTGTGGTGTGGAAGTCTCTGTGGAGCTACTCTGCCAAAGGTACTTGAATTTCTACTGTTAGTTTATTCTTGGCCAGCTCTATGACAGAGATGTTTGTTGTTGGTGAGCAGGTTAATAGGGAAGATCAAGGGACACAAGTTCCAGAACCTTTACAAAATTTGTTTGGTTGCACCTGATAAATGCAGAGACAGATCTTCCCTGATTTTCACAAGTGCAAAATGTGGCTTGATACAGAAAAGCTGCTGTGGTCTACATTTCAGTTAAACAAAGCAAAAAAAAAAAAAAAAAAAAAAAAAAATCACAAATACAGCACACCAGGACTCCAGAGAAAATAACAGAAATAAAGGAAATAGAATAGGTGTCTGGAAATAATGTTCCTCACTGTATAAAGAATCAAGATTTCCCTCCTAAAATGGCAGGGTAATGAGCCATCAAATATTACTCATTCCCCAGCAGGGCAGGCTTTAACGTCTAATCCTACAATTACATTGTACATCCTCAAGTCATATTGACTCACATTTTTTCATGGAGCTCTCATTGCAGGTTTCTTTCTTCAAGAGGTGGACAGCCACATCTGCCAAGGCAGGCTCAGAGCACCAAGCAAGCCTTTGTGAAGTCCTTTTAGCAACAGAGGTGGGAAACAGGAGTAACTCAAAGGTGGTAATATCACCTCTGAAGCACGCTGAAGACAAAAAGTAGAAAGACAACTAAGGCTCCCTACCAGGTGCTCCAGCATGTCTTTTACTAGGCTAACACAGTTGCTTTCTGGACTTGCTCATGTTGATTCTCAGGAGGTCCTGGAATAATGAGGAGAGAAATGACCAGAGGGGGAAGTTGTGTTGATGCTCAGAAGCAGTAACAGGACTTCCATTGGGACCTTAAGCAGTTTCCTATGAGACCACCTCACTGGGAAGATGTATGGCTTCATGTCAGCCTAGTTTGCCTGGAAATGAGGGATGGCTCCTCATCACAGAGTTATGCAAACATGAACAAAGAACACTGCTCCAACTATCAGGAAGCAGGATGGAATTGTAAAAGGCTAACTAGTATATACCTGGAGACTCAATTCATCTCAGTCCACTAGTCATGACTTCCCAGGATGATGCTAACACTACTTACAGAGTAAGTAGCGAGGACAAGAACAGAGACACTAACTATCCCCTTCAGCAGGCTCAGCTGGAACACCAAGAAGATCCTGAAAAGCAGAGAGATTAGAAGAGAGACAGAGCATGACTACAGGATTATAAAAATTTTCAAATTTGCTTTAGAGACAATAGCCAAAGCCCTGTTAACTGAGGGAAGATTGTGGACATAAGATGTGATAAAGATAAGGTTGATTTTATTGCAGTTAGTAAAGAGAGATCAGTAAGCCTCTCATCTACAGAGTTCCGATTAGATGACATCTGTGTCTATATTCTGTGAATACAAAAGTAATGATACTGTCAGAATTATAAGTTAATTACCTTCTCCAAACTCCTCTCTGCCTGTGAAATATTTTGTTGTTGGCCATTAGTTTAACCCAAGAGTAAAAATGTCCCAAACTCCACCACAGACCTGTGGTTCTACCTGAGGCAAAGCAAGCACATTTCCACTGGCTGCACATCATTCTCTGCTTCATGATCACCACCACAAACAAGAGTATCCATCAAGAACATTTCCAGAAAAGAAGCTTATGGAACAACATGGAGTAATGTGATGCAAAATAGACAATTTCTCTTCCCCCACCCCGATACTAATTTTCCTAAGATGTTTTGTATAACTTGATATCAAATATAAGGAAGTAAATAGCCCCCTTCATTTCTTCTCAATTTTACTAAAAATTCATTGGAAAAAGCTTTGAATATATAGAAAAAATATTTTTCAAGAAAAAGGTTCTAACAAAGAGCACATCAGATTCTAAACATCTTGTCGTGGTTTTTGCAGTGTGCTAAGAGCATATTCAATGAAACACAAGTGCAGAGGCACTCAGTCAGCTTCTAGGACTTGGAAGCTATAGCAGACACTCCAAAAGCTGTAACATGCTGGTAAAAGCAAGGGACGTCAACTTGCACTATGCCTCTATCTCCTTGAAAGCAGCTCCAGAGAATTTAAAGCCCTCTTTGAAAATGGGTCTGTTTCCTAAGGCCAGAGCATAGAGAGAGAGCAACTTGCCGATTTTTGTATTTTAACATTTCATGGATCAAATCTGTTCCCAGCCTCTCTCACCTAGAAATTAAATCACAGCTAAACATTATACTTTCAATATCCAGCACTGGTCCAACAGGTCAGTTCAAAATAAACTGCATACTAACCAGAAGTTATTGCAATTCCTCACTTTCAGATTTTGCGCATCCCTCAGCCTGTCTAGGGAAAGAAGTTTTAGGTCTTAGGACTGAACCAGCATAATTCCTTTAACCAGATTTTTCACTAGTGCTAGGAAAACATCAGTAGCAACAGACACTGTAGTGGTTAACCACATTAGTCTAACAGTAACTGTGTCTAGCTCATTTAAATTTGTATTGCTTCAGTTCCCACCTGTTGATTATTTCTCTCCCTTTTTACTTTATTAAGACACTGTAGGAGCCAGTATATCCTCACCAGGAAGTCAATTAGACAGATCAAGTCAACTTAACCTGCTGTTTTAATGGACTACACAGGTTGTGTTTCTAAGGTCTCATACTATAACGCATTTTCCACAGCCTCAAGGCCATTCTGTGAATATTTAGCCCTTTTCTACCAATTGTTCAAAGTATTTGAGTTATCTTAACTAAGCACTATGTCATAACATCAGTTAAACCAATGCCTTTTTTGAAGGATGCGTTTCAAAATGAGGAGATTGTTTAGGCAAGAGGACAAGCCTGACTTTAAATAATGATGCTTGTGTAAGCTTGAATTCCTGCAGAATCACCCAAACTCAGGCCAAAGGGTAAAAAAATCCAATCTGATCTTCCCAGTGAGGAATTACCCTATATACAATTCTAATTTTCAGTGTACAAAAAATACCAGAATGAAAACTGTTTTGCCAGCAATATGCCAAAATCAGACTGTTCCTCAAAATTAGTAATAAGCTTTTGCAAAAGACACCTGCTAACCAGAAATTTTCAACAATTCTAATACAATTGAAGGCTTTATAAGAACCATGACTGTGTAAAAAACAAGAAATGGCTTTCAATGTTGACATCTAGCAAACTAGACTTACCATTTTGACAAGTGATCCGCCTAGTGTTGGGATGGCTTTTATGTTCATGCCCCAGAGGTATTATAGTGACTATACTTCTTTAGGATTTCCTTTAGAGTCTGCTCTAACCAGACAACATTTAAGATGGGGCGATTTGAAGTTTCTAATCAACTGAAAAGCTTCACACATTCAACAGTTCACCAATCATGTCTATATGCAGTCACGTGTTTGTCACTCAACATAGATTCTTCCCAAAACAGTGGTGAAGAGAGGACAAGTTACAGTTTTATTTGGATAGAAATACTATTTTCATTTTAAAATATTATGCCTGTAATGGCACTTTCTTGAATCAGCATCCAAATTGAAAGCAAATGGTTCTTGGTACAGAAACTGGATGCCAAGTCAAATTTCCAAATTCCCTTTATGCTAACTGGAGAGGGCTGGGTGCCTAAGTGCCAGATGCATAGCTCTAAAACCGAGAGGGAATTTGTAAACCAAGAAAGAAAAAAGCTAGGAGAAATCATCTTTCACTCAGGCTTAGGTTGCTAATATCAGAGTATATTTAGACATTTCTTCCAAATAAGGATTCAGCACAAAATCAATTACATTTGGGCATCTAAATCATCATATTTACATGCAGACAAATAGTTCCATTTTCAGATCAGATAATGGAAACAGCAACGTACAGTGAAAGCAGTTTAGAGAAAGTGAAAAAGGAAGTTTATTTTCAAACGATGGAGCTTTCTGGCTTTAATATATGCACCTCAGACTATATCATCAAAGAAAAATCAGGAATTCAGTTTTTCTTCCAGATTACATGCAATTGGATTCAACGGACTTTGATTTTTACCTACTGAGAAGTCTCAGTTTGCAAACTGACCTTAGTCAGCAAGACATCACAATCCTGGAAGACCAGACGAAAATCCACAAAGGCAGTTGGATGATTGACAGCTGATTTCTGTAATGGAAGTTTGAGGGTACACAAGGAGCACCTGAAGTGCTCTGAAGCCCATGTGCCATGTAATGAGCACTTGTAATGACCAAATGTTGATGCTGGCACCCCAGAGTGAGACATTGTGATTTGTTCCCCAAAATGCCAAACTGCACTCTGAGCATATGTTCCTGCTTCAAGAGAAATACACATATATCCATACATACCAGATTGCAGAGTGCAAGTTAAGATCATGAAACTACTAGCAACCAAACATATCTATTTGAAACAGAAATACCTTTGTGTATCAGCTCCAGTACTGGCTCATATGTAGTAAGAGTTTTCCAAAGTGAGTCTTGATTATTTCTGTAAAAGAAAAATATACAGCACATTTGTTTACGCTGCTTGAGATAGATCATTTCTTTTTTACAAATTGAAACTAATGCATCTGTTGAACGCAGATACAAAAATATTTGCAGTATCTCCAAGCTTAACTCCTTCATTTAGCTATGCAAATAACCATTTGAGAGCACTTGTCTTGCACACACAAAAGTGTTTACATATATAATTTCTGTTAAGTAAACTGTGCGCTCAGATTAATATATATTTTATCAGTATGTGTGAAAGTATTCATTTGAAAGATAAAACTTACATGAGTCAAGAATACCAACACATTCATCTTCTAAATATAACTAATTGTAGATGTGGGGGAATAATGCATAATAAATGCTCTGTTAAACATCTCTAGTGTAGCTATGCCTAAATCCACCTCTGAACAAGTTCCAAGCACCCCAGCACTTTTGTTGTGACTCCTAATAATCATCTGCTAGGAACTGTCTCTAACAAAACACAAGATTTCTACAAAATGCACAGTATTAATTGAAGCACACAATATCTTATTAGTTCTGAGATGGGCTTTTGATAAGGCAGTTTAATAAGCATTTATTCTTCAGTGTTCTCGGCTGACTGCAGTTAACATTTTGTTAGGTGTTGCAGCCATACCTGCATTATAGGAAGTCTTGGTGCATCTACATTCCAAGAAAAAACAATTGAATAGGTGACTGATACCAACAACTCTCTCTGGATACCAGCACATGAAGGGAGAAGAACAGAAGAGACATGGTTCACTAACTTAAGGCTCCCTGTGGAGTTATCAGGGGAAGGAAAACCAAGATCTCAGCTTAGTCACCCTATTTCCCCTTCTGGTAGGGAATACTTAGATAGCCTTTACATAAGATGATGTTATATTATTTATTATTTACTTTTCTCAAGAGATAATACTTCCTTCTTTGTCATATCATATTTATCAGTACTGTCCTACTTCTGACTGATTTACAAGCCTTGGAAGCAATATCTTAGTGGTGTGCAATATCCTAATCCCCTGAACTCTCTTTAAATTAAGTCCTTCAGTACTAACAAAAATTAATTATTCACTTCTTTAATGACTGGGTCATTCAATATTTGAGGCTTTGTGGAGTCTGAGTAGATGATACCTGGGCCTCCTAATTCATTTCATCGTTTCCTTGAACACTTTTTTATTGACAATAGATTTTAGTATCATTTTCCCTTCATATATGTTGTAGCTTCACCCAGCCAGCTATGAAGCACCACGATAGTCTCTTGATCATTGCCTCCCATCCACCTCCACCTTCCGTAGGATGATGGAGGCCCCAGTGAGATGGGAGGAAAAAGATAAACAAGGATATTGGCAGGAGGGCTCCCTGCCAATTACAGTTCCAGGCAAAACAAATTCCACTACTCAATTTAGAGAAGAAAGGAAGGAATGTTCATTCTATTACCTACAAGAAACAGAATAAAAAACAAAAAACAGAGCAGGATTATGAGAAAAATACAACCAGCACTTTAAGGTCTCCCTCCTCCATCCCTCCTTTCTTCCTGGGCCCAGCTCACTGCTCCCCATATCTCTACCTCCTCCCCTCTCAATGGCTCAGGGTAGCAGGGAATGGGGGATGTCATCAGTCTCTCACAGATGGGCTCTGCCAATTCTCTCTTCTCAGATGAGGATGATTCCTGGCATTCTTCCCCTGCTCCAACACGGAGTCCCTCCCACAGGACACAGTCCTTAACAAACTTCTCTGGTGTGGGTTATTCCCAACAGCTGCAGCTTCTGCTGATACAGAGTCCCTCAGGCGGGATATGGCCTCCTCTGGGCATAGTCACTGCCCCTGGCACGGAGTCTTTAACGAAGTGCAAACAAATCTCTACTTCACCAGTCCTTTCTACAGGATGCAAGGGAGTCTCTGCTCCAGCACACCTCCTCCTCTCTTTCCTCACTGACCTTGGAGTCCACATGATTGCTTTTCTCTCCTCCAACTCCTTGCACCACCACCAGCCAGAAAAGAAGGAAGGGCAGAACAAGAAAGAACAGGAAGAACTCTCCACATCCAGCTTCTTCTTCTTCTTAAAAAGTGATCATGAAAGCACCTAATTGGCTCAGCCCCAAAAGTGGTTCTGACTCAGAGCTGGAGAGAGTTTTGAGCAATGTCTTACAGGAGCCATCTTTACATTCACCCCTTCACCATTACCAGAAACAGCTCCACACAAAACCATGAAAATAGAAAAATAAGTATAAGCAATTGTCAAAGCTCCATCATGTAAAAATGATGTTGAAAATTATGCCGTATTTTCTGTTACAGGATTATCCCTCCCTCTTTGACAACCACCATCCTCCCAAGTTCATTTTGCTTCATAAGAATTTGCTCAACTTAAAGCAGGTTTACTGTTTCTGAAAATTCTTTGTGGTTTTGTTGTCTTCAAGAAACACAAGTGTCATCTCTTTTTGATACTTGTGTTTCTTGAAGACAATAATTCCAGCTTCACAGAAGAGGTAGTTCTTTTTTGGCGCTCTCGTACTCATTGTAACAGAAGCCTAGAGAGTGCTTTCCTAAAGCCTGAAGGTCTTTTTCTTACTTATACATAGGGCTCCACCTTTATCAGGTCTTCTCCCAACAGTGCATCAAGTTAATGGGAACACTTCTCAAAACAACCATTGTGATGCTGAATTTATGCAGGACAACCAGACATGATTTGACATAATCTGCTTCTTGGTTGCTAATATTACATAGACCTTTAATCATCATGATCCTGGGTTGTCAGTGGGGAGCCATTTGCTTTGGAGATCTCTGCCATGAGAAGTTTTGAATTCCTTAGGAAGTAACCAACCATATAATGACAATACAAGTGTGCAGCTGTTAGACACAAACAATAATACATTTTCCACAATATTCACCTGATGTGTCTACCGTATGTTATATTTTAGTGCAAGCAGCCTCACGCTATCTTCAACACAGTTTAAACATTCTTAAGCAATCTTGAAAGGAGAATGAAGCATGTTGCACAAAGCTGTGAGAATAATTGATTTCTTTGGTTTATTAATCAAGCCAGTGCCACTCACTGAGGTGCAGAAAGAAACTTACTTCAAGTTAAAAAAAAAAAAAAATTTGTTTTGATAGTCAATAAAAGTAGAAGAAATTCAGCAGAAGAAACTACCAGAGTTAATGTCACCTCAGTTCAAACCCTTTTGCTACTTGATCAGTTCAGGAGATGTTCAAGTTAAAGTCCCTTCCCACTTTCCTCCAAAGCTATCCTCAAAAGATAACTCTAGAAGCTCTCTCAACTATTCTTTAACCCCTCTCTGTCTGGAGCTATGATTTGCTTTACCCTATCCCAGGATCATTCACTTATTTCCACAAGCTGGATGAATAACGAGAAAAGGTAACTTTGTGAACAGTAGAATTCCCTGTTTCCTATAGCATAAGTGAAATGAGCCCATGTATGTCATGCTGCTCTGGACACAGGGGAAGGAAAAGATAGATACCAAATTTCAAGCTTTGTTTTCTTAGGAAAAAGAATAAAAATGTGCAAAATAGATGTGAAAGACTTTATATATAGTTTCTCAAATGCATATACAGTTTTCATATAGTTTTTCAAATGCATAAAGTGCACCCTTAGTAAGTTTGTAGATGACATCAAGCTGAGTGGAAATGTTGATCTGCTTGAGGGTAGGGAAGCTTTAAAGAGAGATCTAGATAGGGCCAAGGCCAATGCCATGAGTTTCAAGGCGGCCAAGTGCTGGGCACAACAACCCCCAGCAGTGCTACAGGCTTGGGGAGGAGTGGCTGGAAAGCTTCCAGGCAGAGAGAGACCTGGCAGTATTGGTTGACAGCAGCTAAACATGAGCCAGCAGTGTGCTCAGGTGGCCAAGAAGGCCAATGGCATCCTGACCTGTATCAGGAACAGTGGTGTCAGCAGTTGTAGGGAGGTGATTATTCCCCTGAACTCGGCTTTGGTGAGGATGCACCTTGAACACTCTGTCCAGTTTTGGGCCTCTCTCTACAAGAAGGACATTGAGATGCTGGGGAGGACCCAGAGGTGGGCTACCAAGCCAGTGAAGGATTTGGAGCATGTCTCATATGACGAACAACTGAGGGATCTGGGGCTGTTTAGCCTGGAGAAAAGAAGGCTCAGGGGAGACCTTATCACTCTCTGCAACTATCTGAAAGGAAGTTGTAGCAAGGCAGGAGTTGGTCTGCTCTCTCTAGTAACAAGCAATAGAACAAGAGGAAACAGCCTCAAATTGTGCCGGGGAGGTTCAGACTGGATATGAGGAGGAATTTCTTTACTGAAAGGATTGTCAGACATTGGAATGGGCTGCCCAGGGAGGTGCTGGAGTTGTCATCCCTGGAGGTGTTCAACAGACAGTTGAATGTTGCACTTGGGGAAATGGTCTAGTGGTTGATAGGGCTGCGACAAAGGCTGGACTCAGTGATCACAAAGGTCCCTTCCAGCTGAAGAGATTCATATGATTTATAGTTTTATGAAGAAACATCTGTCTGGTAAATGAATTACGGAAGTTGTTAAACCCAGATAAAGAAATTAGGCTGGCTTAAAATTTAGGTGATTTCTGTGTAGTTTGGAGGAAATGCTCATTCCATAAAGAATTTCAGATCTCTTTGCAAGTATTCAAGGAATTAAGAGGGCCAGACTGGATTTATTTATTATATAAGATCTAAAAACTGTTTAACATCTTCCCAGGACCCAGTATCAAACATTTTTTAAAAAGGCAAATGGAACATATCAGTAGGATTGTTTCATAGCCTTTTACAAGTCAGCTACGAATATTAGCAGAGTGGGGGTTATTTATATGCAATATGATGTATTAGTACTTCAAAATGAAATGTAAGAGATTTCCAGACCTCATGTGTCTGGGATATAAGGACAAGTCAGATTCACAGTGGAGTAGTGCTACCAGCAGCAAGGTCTCTTCTTCACCTGAAAGCATGAAAATAAATCTTCTCTCCTCCCACCCCTGCAGCAGCACACACAGGTGTATTCCACATCCATACCCTAAGTGAGCGCTGGCACCAACAGATTTTAATTTCTCAAGAATTAAATGTGTTTTATTCATCATTTAATTTGCAAAAAGCAGTCTCCAGGGCTGCTGACCAGATGCATACTTTGCACTTCTCCACAATACAAACACTTAGACAGCCAAGAACTCCTCAGGTTTCCAACACACTAGTCAAGGTAGGGTTTATATTTGGATATTGGAATATTGTTGTACTGCTGTGCCATATAAGCTCAGAATGACTTTTATAAGGACAGTCTAATATTTAGGAGTATCTAGACAGGCATCTTCAATTTCTTTTTTCCTTTTACACAGGCACAACAGTCGTTAGAAATAAGTGGCTCTTCATTATCTGTATACTATCAATTGCCACTCTAGACCCTATATTAGGCAGTACAGGTTCTCATAATCTTCATGGTGACCAACATAAATCCAACCCATATCAGGCCATGCAAATTTCTACAGGCAAGAAAACTTTGAGTTTCAGATCCATATTCTTATGTGGGAGAGGAATCTAGCCAGCAGGACAAACTGGCAGAGGAACATTCAGCGTAACATTTCCCATGCTTTTTGGGCATTACAGCAAGTAATAAAAAGCTGAAGCTTTTCACTTTTTCTGTCAACGTCAACAGAAAACACCAGTAAAAACAAGCAGCAGAAGTGTAAGTATGAACAGAACACCTTGTTATTGAATCTTTTATCAGTGTGAATACTAGTTTACAGTTATTAAGGAAAGTTGAACCTGGATGATTTGTATTTATGGGTGAGGGTTAGAAATTAGTCTTTTCTTACCCCATTTAGAGAGATGAAAGCATAGTTCCAGATTTGCAAAAAAATATGTCAAAAACTTTGATCATTTTTATACAAACCACATTTTCACATGAAAATCTGCTAAGTGCCACTAGAAAAAGATAGGTCATGTCACATACTTATCAAAAGTCCTAGACACATTCCTGTATGCCCTGATGGAAAGGAACCTGCGTTAGTAGGGGATTGGACTAAACGTGCTCTGCAGGGTCCTTACCACCTCTGCTATTCTGAGATTCTGTGATTCTATGAGAGCATTTAAAGAGCAGATATGAGAATTAACAGATATAATGGAGTTGTTACAGTTTTATAAGTACAGCTTGCAATCTTCTTTTGGTCAGTGTAACACGGGAACATGCAAACCCCAAGGAGATTCTCATCATGATTAGAGTACCTGTGGACAGCCCAGAAGCACTCAACTCCATGCAAAACCTTTCACTTCTGAAACAGAAGCAATAATTTGGTGTCATGTTCTGTGAGATTATGCACTTTTACAGCATCTACCTGTGGCCCCCCATCACACTATAGCAGAGCACAGTCCCTCTGAATAACTCAATTATTGAGCCCCATATTAAGAACAACTCCTAAATCTGATGGACAAAGAGTTTCATAGGGACCCAGTAGTCCCTCCCTTCACATCCCTTCCTGCAGATAACATGTAGCAACCCCAAGGTCTCTCTGGTCTCTGAACAATGGTTGGACTGTTTGCAATCAAGTGCGTTGCATATTGCATAAGGCAATTACTTGATATTCTTCACTTTAGAAAAATCTTCTGGAGATGCTTTAGCTCCACAAAAAAACCCTTTGATATCTCCCATAGGGCCAGCTAATTAACAGTCTTTGTATCCAGCAATGCACATCTCTGCTAACACACAGCTTCTTTGGGTAAGACTGACAGCAAAATTATCCAAGAAGCTGTCATTCAACAGCAGAGACCTCTCTAACGGCAGAGGCCCTGACACTTAAATACACACAAGTTCTTAATATGCACAATAATCAACGAACTTAATTGCTCACAGATATTTGAGCATCTGGACTCAGACTGTTGCATGAGGCACTGAGCTCCAGTGACTTCTGTGCAAGTCAGACACTGCCACTACCTATTGTGCTGCAAACGTTTTCTCCTGTAACTGTGCCAAATACCATGTGGCTCTGCAGTTAAAAATAACTAACAAGCTCCTGTCATGCCTATCAAAAAGCCAGCTGACATTACTAAACATGAAAACTGGAGTTGTATCTGAATGGGTCTTGGCTTTTGTTAACTAGGCATATCAGCCAGGAATAATTTGTTTTTCTATTAGCAGTTACATTCAGTTACATAATAAATACACTAAATTAGAAACTTGCTGCTTTGTCTAGATCAGCTTATTCCTTCAGAACTTCAAGATCATGTCAGAGGAAAAAGATAAAAACAAATAGAAAAAACAGAGAGAGACTGTTCATTCACTGTGCCAACACCAAGGAATCAGACATAAGCACTTGCATTGGATTAATGCCTAAAAATCTTTTAAAAATAAGCTATCACTCAGGTTTTTCTAGATATGTGCTGAGGCTTTATTAATGCCATCAGTTGGCTTTCTCACTTGCCTTCTCTTCTGTATATATTTTAGGCTTTTATTGTTAGGTGATTTCCTGATTGAATTCAAAGATCTCATGAAGCAGCATATTAGCATATCTTGAATATAGATGCAGACTCTGTTATGAGATTCAATTTCTCTCAATTTTAATTCCAAAGCTGTTTTTTTCCACATTGTTCATATGAGTAATCAGAATTTTAATGTTTTTCATATATCTCTGAGTGTATTGAGATGGGACAGCAGAAAGTACAAAGGAAGTGAAAAGCTATTCAGTTTCCCATTTCTCCCCAAGACGACATTTGAAGCACAGGTACCATTTCCTTCCTGCTGCAGACTTTAAGTGACCGTGAGTCCAGACAGTGGCATGCAGAAACCTGTATTGGTGTTTCACCCTGGCTGTACATTCAGCAAGTAGTGAAATCCTTCATGCCTTAGCATGCCTCTTCATCTGAGAGATCTGAACCATTACAAAGGTTCTAGTCAAAGCAGGAGTCAACAATTTTACTTAGACAAAAGCCTGGGGATCAGAAGGTGGGTATAAGCAAGCGGAGACGTTTAAACTAGACAGTGAAGGATGAACAGCAGAAGGAGGAAACACAGCACAGTCAAGAAAACATTTAACATGGAAAGCTAAGGACCAGGGTGAACAAGTGGCTACTAAAGGAACAGGCACTGTCTTCTCATGAACTTCAATGGGTTCTTCACCAAGGACTCAGCATAAAGCCTGTGACAAACATCTTCTTTCCACTAACTCTGGACCTATATATACAAAGGCCTTTCAGAGGTATTAGCAAGTCCCATTACATCTCCAGTTGAAGTTTTCTTCCTTAAACACTGCAGTCTCCACCCTCGGTGAAAAACAATTGCTGGTTATGAACTTGTCATTTCTGATCATCCCTGGTTTTCCTTTGGGTTAAGGAAGTACTGTGGTAAATGCATTTATTACTTTTCTATCAGATCTGTAGAGATTTCACTGGAAAAGCATTCCTAGTAAAGCAAACAAGAAAGTGTGAGAAGAGCTCTTGTTTCTACAGCTGTCTGAATCTACACGAAGCTCTAAGAGAAAGCCTCCTGAGCATCACTTACTACATGCAGTTCACCATTGATTAGACAGCATCATGCTCCAGCCTAAAATTCCTTATCCTAGCCAAAATATTAGCTTATTTCATGGCACACAGAAGTCAAAATTTGTTAGGACTTCAGTTCCCTGTGCTTACTGCCCAGGTTTGGGATGAGTCACTGCCTTAGCCAAAAAGAGACCAACACCCAGATAAACTGTATAAACTACATCATTTGTTATAGACACAAAGCAAATACCCAAGTATGTCTTTTACCTGTCATTTCAGCAAGCCCTCATGGACAGAAAGGCTAGCATCTGTCTTTAAGGAGAGCAGGTCAATCGGTCCAATCACCATTGAAATCCAAGGAGCTAAAATCATTCAGACTGGTGGCATCAGCCTCGTGAATCCAGAGGAGTGGGATCAGCAGCTGAGCAGGGTTCGAAGCACTGCATACTCAGTGTTGGCTGCACATCAGCAGCTGCTTGCACTGCTTGGGAGATTTGAGAGGGCTCCAAGAAAGCAACAGCTGAAGAAACTAAATTACTAACATCAGAAAAATATCTACCCTGCAGCCCAGTGAATCCTATCCCATGTTGGTAGGAACTAGAAGCTTAAGGGAAAATAGGCCATATCTAGGGATCCTTTAAATGGGATACCCAGCAGCCAGTGATTTTTATGCATTAAGTGAAAAAACAGTCCCTTTGTAGGTTTTCAACTTGCTACTAGGAAATTCCACTGCAACACTGTTGGATCTTGTGATTACCTGCCTGGTGATACTAAGTTTTTCCTCTGGTACATATGGCTTGAAGCTACTTTACTTCCCAAAGGATTTCCTGAGTAAAAGAATAATCAAGTGGCCAGGTCATTTCAGAAAGCTAAAACACAGCAGCCCTGAAAGCTAAGATAGTTTGGAAAATCACTATTGCAAATTTTTAACCGAAGTCACATTTAAGGGCTTTAATGAGGGATCATAGCACTGTTAGAACAAGCATTGGGCAAATGAGATGCAGGGAAGATTATCTCTGCTCTAAAGAAAATCTTTACAACCTAGGATTTAAATGAGAAAATGGGCAGATGGCTGGTAAAAAGAGGAGCTTGCCAAGTAATGGGACAGACATTAGTATCTGTTTAGGCTACTAAGGTCAAAAACATAGCAGCTCAGTCAGAAACATGAAAACATAACTAGATTGGTCTGTTGGTCCTTTGGGGATTCAGCAAAAAAGCTGTCTCCGAAAGACGCCAATTGCCACTTTGGGGATGCTGTCTGTACTCAGCTCTCTACTTCTACCTCAAAATACATTTGTGGAAGTCACCTATGGAGAAGTGATTAATCACTGCTCTGTAGCTCCCCCCTAGATTCCTCAACACAGCAGAAAACACCCACCAAGCAATAGACAGAGAAGCCCAACATACAGAAAGAAAACAAGACAAAAATCTGTTCTGTAACACTTACTCTCTTCCACACCTTGTGCCTTCCTTTACTAACAAGCAGCCCAAAAGTCTAAGCCCTCTCCAACTCAATTCAGCCAAAGCAAGCTGGCTTAACAACCAGTCCTTAAGCAGCAGGGCTTCATTAACCTGATTCATTTTGCCTGAAGCCATTAAGGAGGGGTGACACAAGGTATTTCTATGGGAGAGCAGCAAGACTAGAGGTTCTCCTGGAGAGTGTTTCTGGGAGGGTATGTCCAACCCTTCAAGGTGTTGGACAAGACAAAAACACAAGCTTTTCTCTGAGAACACTGAGTATAACTTTGCTTTCCACTGTCTGTGCCACCAGTGCTGCTTCCCAAAAGAGACTGCTGGAAAATGAGAAACAAAGTGTGGCAAGTTTTGATAATAATTTGATGGCTTTTTCAGTGGCATCAAGATTTGCTGTAAGCACTCACTGTTGCAGTACACGGGGGCCAATACCTTCCTTTCCTCTCGCTACAACCCGCTGGGAACAGGAAATTGGTTTTGCTGGGATCAAGCAAGGCCTGGGATAGCAGTAACTGCAAAATCTAGTGCAAGTCCTTTGAATTTGTTAGGCTTAAAATAGATCCTAATCCTCCAGTTGCAGAGAGTGTAGGGGATGAATAAGGAATTGGACTCCCACAGAGCTCAGCCATCCTATTTTGAAGAGTGTGCAGCAGTGACTGCTGCAGCACTGACAGGGCAACCCGGGGATGCCAGCAGTGATACATCCAGACAGCACTTAGGAAGATGTTGGCCAATGCTATAGAACTACATAATTTACTAGCTCATTAGCCCTAAAAGAGGTTATTATAACACATAACCAGCAGGGAAGCTGTACTAAAAGGATGCCAGGGGTGTATTTTGTTTCCAGTTCCCAAAAGGCAGGAATACTGCCTAGAAATGGTTTGAATGCTGAAATTCTGTAGGTTTCTGATCTGAGGTTTGATATATTCCTCTGTGTGTAGAGAGGTAACTGCCTAGCATAGGGAACTAGCCAAGTTCAGTTGTTATTAGAATGGGTTTCCCTTTAGAAATCACCCACCAAAAGGAAGCACAGCAATCTGAAGGGATAAAACCTCAGCATCATATTAAGGAGATGGAATGGTTGTGAAGCAGAGCAGTGCTGGCAAGATTTATTGGTCATGTTGCCAGTTTCATTAGGAAAAAAACAAGAGGAGTTGTAATTTAGACAAAACCAGTTGTCTCCGGTGTGTTTGAAATATACTGAGGACAGAACAAACACTCTTTTGGGACAGGGCACTGGGAGAGGGCTATTCTACATATAGGAGTAGTAGTACACTACATGCTGCTCAGTCTGGAGTCAACTCAGTTTCACCAGGGTAACACTAATTGACCTTGTTCTCCGTATCCTCTTGGCTGAAAATCTGGTTTCTGAATCTAAACTCAGTAACCCAATTGCCCTTATTTCTGCTAATAATTGTATTTCTTTACAGCAGCAATCGAGGAAGGGTGGGCACCTGAGCCTCTAAATAAGCACCTGGCTGATACACAGGGAGAAAGGAGAAGAACTGATGAGCAGTATTATTAGCACAGCAACATGGGAAAAGTAGGCTCTTTGAAGTTCTCTAGATGTCCAAAAGTCTCTCATTTTGTCAATTTGTGTGATGTTTTGCTGTGGGAATCCTTACCCATCTCCTTGCTGCAATTCCTCATCCCACTCACAGCCCAAGGCAAAGAAGCAGGGAGACTTGTGGTCCTGCAGATGACCTCTTCTGTGGGTCCAGACAGTCTCCTTGGCTTTCCAGCCCTCTGTGCTCACTTTTGCTTTCCCACAAGCAAAGTGTGTTCGTAATGCCACCTCTACATTTCTGTACCAAACAAGCGCTGTCACTGTCCACAGTCATGGCTTCATCCTGACTCATGTGAGCAGCATTCTCAATACTGGCCTCTGCTCCTGGCTACAGGCTCGTGCGCAGTCCAAGTGCCTATTTGATGGCAGGAGTAGGAAGGAGCTCTCCTTCGGGGAAAAGTGAGGTTACATGAAGCAAAATTTAATTATTTTCTTTTTCCTTGAGGACTTCAATATTTGAAGAGTAGGATTATCCTGCCTAAAGTAGGATTTGGATACAATGAAACATGTTCATTGTTTCAGTTCTGTTCTTTGTTTCTCATTTGCAGTGAGGCACTTGACACTACTGACCACCATGCTGGCTTTCTGAGAATATCTTTTCCTCTCTAATGTCATTTCACCCACATTTCCCATCAACTTCAATTATCTTACTACAAGAAGACAATAGGTTAGTCTAGTACAATGTTCCTTTTATCATCACAGTTGGGTTTACCCTGCTTTTGTTTCCCTTGTTGCCACTATCTTGTGGAGCACCAAGGTCAGACCGACCAAGGTCAGACTGACTATGCTACAACCACCCACATCACGTTTTCCTTTCCTAAAGAGAAGGACTCAAGTGCTGTGTTGGCTATTGTCCAGTTATACTTTACCACACCTGATTTGAGGAAATTAATAAAAATCCTTGGTACTAGACTTGTGTACCCAGTCTCTCTGTCTGTAATTGAGTCTGAGTTGAGCAAGGTCTCCTTTCAAGTCATGATCTCTGTCTGATCTGCATTACCTGTTATTTTATTGCTGATCCATCACCTTTACTGCCCACATACCTCTTTACTTGCTCCTAATAGTCTTTCCAAGATGGCTGTTCACAGTCACTGCAAAAATCACTGCTGGTGATATAAATACCAAGTAGTTCTCATACCCTTTGGCTTCCAAAGCTCCATGTCTTCTCCACACTGAACACATTGCAGCTCTACTTCACTATGACCTCCAGATGATTTCAGTGCTTCCCTTAATTTCTAAAAGTCTGCCCTTAAAAGACAAACCCCTATTTATTTGTTTCTCCTCCTACATTATCTCACCAGTTCATGTCCTCAGGTTTACATGCTCTGCTCTTCTACAATGTTGCCTTAATCACAGGGAAATCTAAAAATATGCCTTCTCTTGTCATTGCTTCAGTGGTCAGTAAAGATATTCACCAGCTTCCTCTGTGCAAACAGCTGGCTAGTTACTAGCAGCCATGCACAGACTTCTGTCATTGGGTGATGTTTACCCTCTTCTCTCCCTCTGAACCATCCCACTTTGGTTGAGGAGAGCATGAAGACAAAAAGGTAACAAAATAAAACCAAAAAAGCATCTTCCTTATTTGAACTGCCAAGGCATCATGAGGCTGTGGCATGTTGGGGACCATTGCCCCATATGCCACAGCCTGAGGTGTTGGGAAACCTTCTGCAGCCTTTAGATCAAAACTACACACTGCAGCTTAATTTTGAGGCAGAAGGGAATGTATGTGATGCCACTGAAAATATTATCTCACACAAAAACTGCTGCTAGGATATCCCCAGAAATCAACAGAATAGTTTTCAGAGGAAGAAAACTCCTTTAGTAGAGGCATGATGGGCTGCTTAAACTCATAACCAAAATGGAGCACAATTGATAGAAAAACTGCAGTTCCAGAAAAGGCTTGGAGGCAGCTTTCATCATAACTTGCTGGGAATGAGGTGTGTGGCTGTCCTTCATAATACAGGAATCACATGTCTAATTTCCTGCCTATTGAGTTAAAAGCTGCCTCCTTATTTTATGTGATGCTATCTAGAAGACATTATTTCATTTAAGCACATTCTCTCATCCACATGCATTTTTACTGCAGTCACTATTTATTTTCTCCTAACTCATCTTTTGCATTAACATAATCTTTGCCAGGTGGAACTGAAGCTATAATTCAATCTGAGTTAGGTTCCAGGAAGGACCCGTGGCCTAGGTGTCTGCTGAGGCTTGGGAAATTGATTTCTTGGCTTGCAACAGGCACTAAATTCTCCTTATAAACCACTGAACATCTTCTTATAAGATGTGAATAGATGGTGTCACAGCCGGTGCAGTTTGCCTGATAAACATAATGACTCTCAGAGTTGGACGGCAGGGGCATTTGGACAGGAATCAAGTCAGGTTATTTGTTGATGTTCTGAACTCAGGCTTTGGAGGCAAACTGTGAACAGGTAGAACAAGAATAGCTTTTTCTTATGGCCAAGGGATGGATGAAGGTGGAACGGAACAGGAGGAAAAAGAAATCAACTTTCAACTTTGTCCACATAAAAGTACAAACAAATCTGGTTTAGGAAGTAAGTCTTTGATATGTAGGTTGCCTTACCTGGAGACTTGCAAGATCTCCAGTGCTTTTTAGGTTCTTTTTGAAATTCAGTTGAAGCCATCGTTATTCATGATGAGGCTCATCAAAGAGACGTGTAGGCAACCCATCAGATAAACTGGAGTTTCCCTTTGAATATCTGGAATGTAAATATATAAAGCCAATTAAGTTTTGTGATTAATTTCCCAAACTGTCAGATAAACTGGCAGATGTTTTTAGCCATTTAAGCTCAAATGATGTCATTTCCATTAGACAAATCTTCCAAAAAGGTTTTTATTGTAGGAAAGACAACTTTTGCTACCTGAGCTGAAATTTTTTTTAGTCTTCAAAGGAAAAGCTTATTTTTAATAGCATATAATTCCACTGCAAAATGTGTTTGAGATAAGTACAGCGTGAAGGTCTCATCTTCAGAGAGATGACTGGGGTTTAGTTGCTTGTAACTGGAAAGGATGAGTTCACTACTCTTAAAGTAATTTGAGGAACAACAAAGTAAATCAAGAAAATAAAAATCCCTAATGAACAGCTCAAAGAACACTAATCTGGTTTCTAAAACTGAAATATGGCAAATGTTCATTCTTTGATGAGATATAACTATTTTGAGGATAGTACTGCCATAAAAAGACAGAAAACAATCAAAGTGAAAAACAGCTTCAGAATATGTCTGCACTTAATAGCTTCTTGGGTAACTTGTTCAACTCTCTTGTCTTAAACATTTACCAGACATTTCAAGAACTGATCAATTTCCTTCTGCAATATCACTTTACATTTTCATCTTAAATCAAAATTATCTTTCCCATTGTGAAATCATCCTTTCTTTTGATTTATCTGCTTATAACTGGGGACATCAAGCTCTACTGTCCTGCAGAGATACAGAGCTCCTCTGCCCATGCTGCTGGTGCCAATTTAGCTTGAAATCCTGCATCATAAGGACACATTCGTTCTACTGGCTTCATTTCAGGTGTATCAAAAGAAAACATTTATCTCTGAACTAGAAAGAAATAGAAATGGAAAGTCAGTGCTCAAAGAAACATGCCAGGAGACATCTTCTCCAAAGGAGCCAGCCTGAGCTTTGCAAAGCAATGAAAGAAATACGGAAACTCTCTGGCTTTTAACTCTGCTTTATTGCATATTGTCCATAAAGAGGATAAATCTCACATCTGTTTCACAAATACTTTAAAATTCTTTGCAGCAGCTTTTCAATGAACTCAGATTCTTCCGATCTGGAAGGGCTCATGTTTATCTGATGAAAAGCCAAACTCATGGTATGGCTTCTACCTCTCTCCTAAAGCTTTTGGGAAGTTTTCCCCTCCATTGACATTCACCTCTCTTCACTGCTGAAAAATCTGGTGTGGACAACCAGTGTACGAGCAAAGTTGGAAGAGTTGTTTCCAGACACTAGAAATGATCTACAAAGCCCCCATGAGGCGGAGTAGGGGGGAGGGGAAATGAAAAGCCAGATTTCTTGGGGCAGCTTAACTGCTGATTGCCTTTAGCTTGATAACTTACCATTTGTTTTAACGTCCATTCAAACTTTAAAGAAATACTAACACCATGACTAGCTCACGCTGTGCATTGCTTGCTTTGAAAGATATTGCAGTGTCACTCCCAGGAAGAATTTTAATCTTAAATTATGAAAACATATCTTCAGCCACAACTCTATATCCACATAGACTTTTGCCTGGAAATGTCTTTACACCATAATCAATATTCTGATTCATTAACAAGAAACCTAGAAAAATCCTTCTATGTGATATATCTAGTCCCTGGAAAACATGTACTGCAAGCTTCTAAAATATCTATGCTTATAGCTATTTATCTATGTATGTACACACATATATATACATTGCTGTTAATGTTTAGGGAAAGATTCACTGATACCTCCTGGCTGCAATGGAACTTTCTCATCAGTTTTTGTTGCTGCAGTAATTCAAATCAATTGAAAGCCTTTGCATGAATTAGTGTTATCTTCAGCACCTAATATAGTGCTTGCTCCCGCCAGTTATTACGTGATGCAACACAATATGCAGCAGCCATATGGTTAAAAGTATTGCAGTGTCTATAGCTCTAAATCTTCGTGATTTGAAAGGCATTTCAGATTCCTGAGCTATGTGTTTCTTACCATCTCATAGATTTCTCTTAAATACAAATGCCAGCTGAAACTTTCTTGAGTTTATAATTCTTGATTATGAAGCACTTACTGAACTCTGTAATTTAATCACTTCTGTGTTTCTTGCTATGTTTTCCTGCACAGGAAAGGACATCTGAGAAACTTTACACTTTAGGAAAGCCTGAATACACATTGTTACCAGAATGGACTCACTGAAAAGTCTAAACAAGCATCTTTACTGAAGGATTCACCAAAATATGGGAATTATAAAATGGCAATTATAAAATTAAATATTTCTGACAGTAAGAATTCCAGATGCCTCTTGTTTCTTGTTAGTGACTTGCAAGTCATTAACAACCTTCACCAGTGAGTTTCTTGTACAGGAAGGAATGAGAGAGGCAAGTCAGGACAAAACACATGAGCAGAGAGGAGGTCTCAGCCGCCTCGTCGAATCATGAGTAGCGGATGAAGCAGCACACAATATGCAGAAAGGAGGATGGCTATGTCTCCTCCAGCACTTTCAGGATAGCTCATAATAGCCTGATTGAGAGATAAGGCCTAGCATCTTCTGCATGCCAGGTAGAACTAAATATGCCCATTGTTAAAGACATGAAGATTTTCAACAATCAGACAGTAACCCAAGAAATTTCCGCTATGCCCGCACAGACATTCACCTTTCTGCTGATTAGACAGCTGCTACAGAATGAAAGATTCCTCAGCACCATGTGCACTTCTCAAATGTCAGGTGTGGAAAGCAAGAAGAATACTTAATTCTTATGTTACAATGCACCGAAGATAAAACAGGGTCAGCAGCCAAGAGCCACGTCAAAAGTAGGCATTGCCCATAAATTGTCATCATGGAGCAGCAGTAGCTGTCTGCTCTGCTAAGGCAGCTTAATGGGGAACTCTGTGATCTCTTGCAATGAGTATGAAGAGCAGGTGACAGGTCAAAATATAGCACTGCAGACCCAGGCACAATAACAAGGAGCAACAACTGGCTCTCAAGGTGGCTTCTGCAGTGATGGACTTTTCTGTGCCTGTAACAAGATGCCCCAGTAGCAATAATTTATCCTTCGGGTTAACGGGCCCTGACAACAAAATGCCCCATCTCAGACTCTCTTAAAAAAAAAAAATAGTTAAAAAGGACACAAGAATCTGAGCATTTTCAAAAGACTATTTCTGACTTTGCTGCCTGATGCATGGGGAGTACATCTTCAATTCTCAAGCCACAGCATTTAATATTAAAATGTCATTTTATTTATTCTTCCTCTCTGATATCAAAAATGGTAACTAAGCAACATCTCGGCTACTGAGTAGACTCTAAATCTCAAACCACTTAAATATCAGATCAAAGTAAAAAACAGCAAACTAATTTATAACCTGTTCTTTTTGTTTAGAGCTAGCAGAGACAACCCTACTGCTCTTACACCCCCTGCACTAAAATCCTTATATGAACAAGGACCAAATACTTCAGAAAAGAGAGGGAATGAGGACTTGCAGTGTTGTCCAGAGACAAGACGCTAATAGGTCCTCCATGGGATATATAAACACCTGGATTCAAGGACAAGACAGTGATGTTGGCCTCAAACTGTCTGTCTGCCACTAGTTTGAATCTATCTCAACTGGGATTTTCAATGCAAGAGAGCAGAGAAGTGGCGCAGTAAGATATTAGTGTACCACATTGTATGAAGACTTCACCAAACCCAGTGCATAGCCCAGTGCCTTGGCCACATAAAGAGCTGGTCCTTTGCCGAGGAGGGACTGAGACACTGTGACCTTTCCCCAACCATTGGTCGATGGTGTCCTGTGTGTGACAGAGCTATGTCTCCACTGCCAATAGAAGACCCATCTCCAAATCCTCCTCCAGGAATGCACATAAACCTTGCACAAAGAAACCTTAAAGCCATCACTTGTTGCTTGTGTTAAGCAGGACAGTTGCAAGGTCTGTTTTGGGCAGATGAACAGGGCAAAGAAGTAAGAGTCTGGTTTGTATGCTTCTATGCTTCTTGGAGTCTCTCCTGCAGGTTTTCTTGGATTGCACTTCTGCTGTGAAACCGTCTTTGATTTGTTTTGCTCTGTGCAACTATGCTTTGATTTCTCCAGGTATATCCTGTGTCATAACAGCTTGAATAACTAACACATAAATGAGGAAAAGTGAAAAACTTGCAGGTTCAAAACATGCGCACCTCCCTTCTCTGCAGTGAAACCATTTAGCACACAGCACATAGTAACTTCATCTGCACTGCTTAAACACAGTTGCTCACATCTCCATTTAAGAAATCAGCTCCTTCCCACGAGTAAATGAGGGGGTTGAAGCAGATTTTTTTTGCAGACATGTTGGAGATGATTGCTGTTAATAGATTTTGTTAATAAAAGGAAAAGCATCCATTTGTGTTTCCTGACAGCCCCAGAGATGTCTATTTTAGCTTGTAAAACAGACACTGCAAGAGCAACTTGGACTGACAGATCAAAAATGCCATGAGTTTGAGAGTGCTTCATGGGAACTAGGACAGAAAGGCAGCCCTGTGAAAGATTCAGATAGCCTACTTTGATTTCAGCAGCCTTTATGAGTGACATAATCAGCCACAGAAAACAGTTTAGTGAGAGGTTTTGTCTCCCTAAAACACAGCTGACACATGGGAATGATTTAACTTGCTAATGAAATCAGTCCTGTGAGTTGGTATTTTCCTCACCTCATATACATATCCTGGTTGCATAACTGGTAACTAATTTGACAGACACGGAAAGAGCTTTGCCAGGCTGCGCCTGGACTCATCCCTTCAAACACCAAAAATCTGCTCTGCAGTCAGGCAAAATGTGTGAAAGATCAGGGGCAGATGTCTGAGCAGAAGGAGCTTGTAGAAATAAACCTCTTAACCATGAGAGGGTCAGCAGGGACAAAAACTCAGAAGTAGACTGAGGAGTTTTTAACAAATTAGTCCTGTTTCTTCTCTAAGTCATTTCCAAACACACTAATGTACACATTAAAGCACTTATTGTCACTCATGTAATATTATGAATAAACAATTTAAACAGTGTGTGGGTCACTGGCAGTTTTTTAAAAGCTGAGCTCACCATTCACACAACAACCTTACCCTGTGCTTGCGAATGTCCATAAATAATTCACAAGAGGATTCTTTTTCCCCCTCCCTGAGAGAGCTCAGGTTATATGATACACTTTTTAAGTAATGCTTTGCCAATTGGCAGAGTCTTCATCTGATTAACAGCAAATACACATAATAGTCCTCTTGAAAAATAGCTATTCATTCAATACAGGTTCAGAACTTCTTGCAGATGAAGGCATAAAAATAGCAGGTTTCTCCTGGATAATGTGCAAACACACTCACACACACAAAGTTCACCTAATGATTCACAAACCTTTGTCCACAGAACAAAAATCAGTAGGATGCTAAAAAGCTGTAGTGCTTCTTGTGTGTTAGCCACTTCTAATGTGCTAGAAATATTCCTCCCAGGTCCAGAGGAATGGCACAGACAGGTGCTAGGCAAAGGGTAAGGTCAGACAGCAAATGTCCCTGCAATCAAGTCAATCTATTTTGATAGCTCAATATAAGTAGTTCTTGCAGAATTCCATTAATTTTCTATTTATTTATAAGCTGCTAAAAATTCAGCCTTCACATTATCTCTGGGTACACAATAATTGCACCACAAAAAATAACTTGCTGTCAAGTGCAATCTCCAATTAATAGCTCAAATATTAATTTAAGTCCATAATGCATGCACATATCATTTGAAACTTAGGTAAAGAAGCATGTATAATTGAAAATCCTTAGTAATTTTCCAAAGAATTCAATATCATGCAGCAGATTCATTTGTTAGGTGAGCTGTCTCAAGGAGGTATAGCTAATATGATGGGTAATTGTTAAGAGCTGTAACAGCTAAGGGATTCTTTCTTTGCTTTTTAAATTAATTGAGAGTGCAAAAACTGCAGAGCAGTGAAGTCAAGCCTTCGATCTTGCTCAAGTTCCCAACCAGCAATCAGAAGTGCAGATGACGTGAAAGACCAGAGGGTTTTCAGTGTAATGAACTGATGGTGTCCTTTCTGCTCACTCCACCTGCTTCACTGCTTAGGCAGCATTTCCCACCACCTGCTCAAAGAGGGTGATTTTTGTCCTCTAGACCCAGCTCAAACGGGCTTGCTGGGAAATCTCAGAGAAAGTGAAAAATTATTAGGACCAAGTGATATGGAAGTCATGGGGGATATTTTTTCCCCCAAGACTTGGAGAAGGCAAGACTTGGCAGAGCTGCTCAGAGTTAACCCCAGACCCTGGGGTCCTTCTCATATCCCACAGGTGTCCCATAAACTACAGACCATCAGCAATACCTGAACAGGATGCTGCTAAAATCCTACTAGTGTTGGCAGACCCTTGCTGGAAAAGGTCAGGCTGCTCATGCAACCCATCAACATCAAATCTTTAATCAGGATGGGGGAAAATCTATGACATGTATAAGCTACAGTGATCCATGCATTCGCTGGATGGACAGAGGAGAGAGCATCCACTGCAATACCACACTGAACCAAACTCTTTTTTTCTGTAAAGAATAGCACAAATGCACTCTCTCCTTCTCCAACACTATTCCTTCTGCAGCAGCCTTCCCATGCTGACCCAAGGCAGATAAAAGAGAACCACCACCCTTCCCTCCTAAAGACACCATTCTCTCCTTTACATTAAAATCGTAACTTTTAATGCATTAAACTGCCACAATGCAGTTAAAACCACTAACCCTCAGAGTTAAGGAGACAATTAAATAGCTTCTTTGCCATCGGTTAATGTAACAGGTCTGAGCACGACATTAAATTCAGCAAATAACACTGGAGTGTATCTCCAGCAGCCTAGGTCAGGGCACACCATGGCCACAGCACAGCTGCCTCTCTTGCTGTTAATTGCAGGAGGAATTGAATTATCACATAAAGGCAAAATAGGGATGGTAAGTTAAAGACAAAGTCTAGATACCAGGGATTTTTTTCAACTTGCTGTTGGAGGCGGTAGACGTCCTACAAAAGACATGCAGCAATCTCAGATGACAAATATTGATTTGATAATATTTTGTTTGCCTATTGTACTATGGGCCAATAAAAAAACCCAAAACTATTTGAAAATACATCTAGAGATAAAAACATGGCTGCATTTTCTCAATACAAATAGGCACCAGAAACAAATGACTTTAACGCATCCCCCCTTGATTAAAAAATGATTTATATTGAATTACACCTTCAGGGTTGATTGGATGACATGTTTAGTCCCACTCCCTGCTCCTGCAGCCTAATAATATACAATATCACCTCTGTGATAATGTGATGACATTAATGGATGTAGTATTGCCACTGTGTTTGAGAGCAATCGGTGTTAGAGTTTTTGTGCTTCCCAAGAAGATCAATATTTTAATTCTAGTAACTGGAGAGCAGAATGAAGTTGTGTCTTGGAAACAATATGGCACTTCATATGGGGAACACTGTCCTGTAAACTATTTCCCCATACATATATTAAAATTCCAGCATAGTCACAAATAGTGCATTATACAGTGTTTCTGTCTACCACCCAGAGAAATATATATAAAGTCACTGGTTCAAGTGTGCTGTGGCCATAATTATTCTCAGTTGTAATTATTTGTTCCCACTTTTGTCATGCCAGTGAGACAAGTCCATCAGAGAAGATGATGAGTCAAAATATGGTCATGGAGGCTTTGGTCCCATGGATCAGCAAGCATCCAAGGGATGAGGCTGGGATGCAGGGAAGTGACCACACACCTCAGGCTTTGCATTTTGCCAGTTGCTTTAGAAAGATACACAAATTTTGCTGCTAGGTCTTCTGGTCACCTCTGTTCAGAATGGCTTCAAAGAACCACGGAATCATTTCAACAGGAAAATATCTTTAAGGTCTTCTAATCCAATAATGTATAAGCCTTTTTGGATGACTTTACTGTCATGGCACAAAAATAACATAACAATAGACTTTCTTTTCCACATTTCCTGTGTCTTTTTTTTAAGTGATAGTTCCAGGTAAGTGCAAAATTGCCTGGTGCTTAATTCGGGCAGAAGTAAGGAGAGTGGGAGGTAAGGCCAGTGGTTACATTGATGTCAGAATATTTTTGGTGTTCAGTAATGACGGAGCCCTATGTTGATAACGTTTTTTAAAATCCATGGCAAAACACACCTCCAGTACAAACTACCTATCAGTATGTTTCTTTGACAGATACCTTTTTTATTTCCAATTATTTTTTCTTGCAATATATTCATTAGTTTGTTTATAAATCATTTTCTGTGCTTGTTTCCTATCAGCATTCACTTAAATGACAGGCCTTTTGTTAAAATGTATTGAGTTATAGATAAACACAGCTCTACATTATGAGATGGGAGAAATAATGAAAAATGAGTGTTTTATGGTTTGGAAACCATGTAAACATCATCGTGTTTTTATTGTTGGAATGCTAGTATGGAGGAAGGGTAAACCACTAATGTCAATGCAACCTTTAATTTAAAGAGTATTTTTATGATGTTTTCTGTTAATCTTTTAAAGCTGTTTTCAGAGTATAAAAATATGTTTGCTATAGGGAAGTCTTTATAGTGCGAGTGATAAAATACTCTTATGTGGGTTTTACATCCATTGCATCTTTTGAATTTAGTAAACCTTGGTCCTTATGAGCATAGCAATTATGACTATTATGATATTAAACTGGGAAAATATTCTGTGTAATGAACAGCAAAGAATTACAATGCATCACTGCCCTTGGGAAAAGCAAAGTGTTCAGCTCACAAAGAGCACTAGCAGCCTCATTGATGCCAGATGTCCAATTTCCAAAAGCAGCTTCCTAAACTCTGATGGTGGGGCTGAAGTTCCCATTCCAACACAGCCTCTCATATGAGCAGAAATGTTGTCCTCACCCGTCAAAGAGTTTGAAACATCAGTCTTACATCTGTACTACAGCTATCTCCTGTCTAGTAATTGTGTTCTGGGTGGTTCTCCTTTATTTCATTGAACAAAAACAGCCAAGGCTTATGTGGTCCTGCACTGTCCTGTATGTGCAAAACCACTTACTCCATCACCTACCAGTCTGGCATGACCATCATCACTTCTAAACCTCTGAGGCTCCCAGATATTAAACAGGAAATTGAAGCACTTCAGAACCAACTTGCAAAATTCTCCTTGTAGCTTGGCAGGTTAGAAGGGAGGGCTTAAGGAAAAAAAATGCATTGCTCAGCTCCCCACAGTGCAATAAAGAGTGTAAGGAAAATAAAGCTCCCATCTGCATTCCTCTACCCGGGAGGGAGAAGGATATGGTTGCTTCATTTTTTAGGCAAGGGAAAAAATAGACTTCAGAAGGGACAATCCAAGCCTGGTGGGAAAACTACTTCTAAAAGTATTTGAAAATGTTTTTAAAATGTATCTTTTAATCTCAGATTAAAGCAGGGACATACTGGTTTCTTTTAATGCTAAGTGCATTGAACAAATATCAAGAAATTCTTTCTCAGGATTTACTGACTTTTTAAGTATCCTTCTCAATGTTCAAAAGGCAGTATAAAAGGACTCTGAAAAGAGTCTGCTCATTGCTGGTATTAAGTCTTACTCTTTACCTACCAAAGAGTGCCTCACCCCAAAAACAACAGCCTGGTTCTCCGATCACATTTCTCTTTCCCTCCAAATTTCTTATCTCATTTGCATGAGTTCTGTTGCATTGTTTTGATATCACAGACCAAACAACAGAAGATGTGCCACAGGTCCTGACTTCTGTCTTAAAAAGAAGGAAGAATGACAGTGCAATCGGGAATGGCTGAGAGAAGGGAGACTGATGGAGCACATAACCAATGCAGCTGTGACTCCATCCAGATATGTGGGTCTGAACTAAGAGAAACTTTTTTAGTTTTTGCAAAATGGCACTTCAGTACACAAGGTCCTAAGGGTCAGCTTCATGCCCCCTTGGTCAGACATATTGTCCTTGCTGCTCCTCTCTCTTGAGCTGGTGTGTATAGGCACGGGACTGGCCAAGCTCAGAAGGCAAATGAGTGCAGAGAGTGTTACTCATGAGGAAAATCATTCTGTGACAAATCAAGTTAACAACTATAGCACAGTTCTAATCGAAGTTTCTTGGTAGGGCCATGAATGACATTGGACTGCCTTGCACACAGCAGCACCCTACAGGCACTGACTGAGCTAACAGGAGGTGAGATGCCATGCCATATGATCAGGGCTGATGGATGTCACTGGCTTTATCTCCCAGAGACAGCTCCAAAATCCTTCAAATTCAGCATGGCCACTTCAGAGAACACTCAATAGTTGCTTCCCCAGGGCACTGCTCCTCAGCAGAAACTTGCTTTGGGGTATTTCAGCAGCTTTTCTCATGTCTTACCCAATATATAAGTAAAGAAGCAAAAAGTGTTCCCTTTTTTTTGGCATCTTATGGTAGACTTAGGAGTGAGGCCATTGTGGAGGTTAAGAGGTGCATCTTGAGAGAATCCACCTTCACTCTGATATTTTTTTAATATACTGCATCTGTGAACCTCCTGCTTTTCTTACTAGCTCAGGATTGTCACTTTGTCAGAATTGTTACTAACCCTCAGGTTCAAATGGAGGCATATGCCTCTACAAGTTTGTCCTTTTGCAATGTGTATATAACCTATTACTGGGATATTTGCACAATAGTCTCAGACAAAAGGGATATTAAGTCTCTACTGTAGTTAATGCAACAAACCAACAAGAAAACGGCCTAGCTGGCCATATTGCTGTCATGCTAGGGAGTTAACAAAGCAATCATCAAAGACGGTATCCTGGCAAAACCCACTGCCCCTGAATTTACACCTACACCCCCTCCTGCCACTCAGTTCATCTACTTCATGTTGAAAGGGTTGTCAGACACTAGCACAGGCTGCCCAGGGAGGTGATGAGGAGGTCCTCATCCCTGGAGCTATTGCAAAGCTGTGGAGTTAAGGTGCTGAGAGCCATGCATTAGTGGTGGACTGGGCAGTGTGAGGGGAGCAATTGGATTTGATGATCTTAAAAGACTTTTCCAACCAAAACAAGTGTGTGATTCCATTTCTATGTACATTTTTTCTTAATCATACACATTTATGTTGCCCACTTGTCTAAGTGCTGTATGCATTGGCAATAAGTTTCCATCATTGCTACATCTTATTGATACTGGTCATCCTCTAGCCATGAAGCCCTGTAATAGTGTATTACCATTGTTAGTTTCTAGCCATTAGCTTTGCCCTAAGTTTGCATGGCCTCAGCTCTGCTCTGCCTGAACTTTATCTGACCTGTTTGCAGCTTTCTCTTACTTAGTTTAGTTGTAATAGCAGTTTTTTCTTATTGACCAGCTAATTACTTATTGTCTTATTGTCTGTGGCTAATTTATTTTGTTTATCTTTGTATGGTTTGACCATAGTTTTATATAGACAGGTGTAACAAGCTGTTATTCTAGGAAGAACAAGGTTTTATCACTAATGCACTAATGAGTAGAGAAAGACCTATTACAATTCAGACCTATTACAATAGCAGAAGCTTAGAAGTGGTATCCAGGATGCAGCCTGGGAAGATACAGGCAGCCTAAGGGGTTAGAGACAGGCACAGGCCAGCATGGGACCCCTTGGCCTGTACACAGCTCACCTATGGACAGTTGAAGAAATTAAGAGCTAGAGCTGGACAAAACTGGTTTCTGAGGTAACCAAGAGAACAACATCTCTGTTTCCTACATTTCAGATACTCTGAATTAGTATGTAACATGCGTAAAGAGCACTACATATAGTAAATTGGGACACAATGTGGGGCTGAGCACCAATGGAGAAAGGAAAAGGTAAAAGAGTATGTTAGCAAACATATGAAATCAACCCCAAGTGATGAGAAAAAGATACCATCAACATGGACATCCCATCCCAGGAAAGGACCACTGGTGCTGACATTTGCTGTGAGGCCAGCTCCAGGGTAAACCCTCACCCAGAAGAGCAGGGGGAACACAATACCAGAAAGGGGGTAGAAACTACACTCTGAGGGCATAACAGTGTTAACTTTATTATTATTGCTACAGTTAAAAGGTTTTCTGCATAAATATATTCTCTTTCTGTAACAAATATGTCTGGGCTAATAATGATGATTCTTGGATTTGACTGTTGGGATTTCAGTAAATCTTAAAAATAAATTATGTTCTTTATGTGAAATGTATGCTTCCTTTTTGCTCATAAATGAGGTTTGGAGAGTAGAAATAATGCACATGGCAGCCTAACAGCTGTATTTCATACCCTCTTACTCAGAGCTCAGCGATTTACACTCAGTAGCGATTGCCTTGCCCAGGGCAGGCTCCGAGGGTGCTTTCCATGAGTGATCCAGTCCATGTCCCTATCTCCCTCAGACTTTGTCAGATCTGCTGAGTATTCATATCAAAGTCAACACCACTGCAAGCACCAGCAATGCATGCAGCACTCTGCAGGTAAGGAAGCAGTTGAAGGCTGTGTGGAGTTAAAATCATAGAATCAGAGAATCATAGAATCCTAGAAGGGTGGGGGTTGAAAGGCCTCTATAGAGCTCATACAGCCCAATCCCCTGCTAAAGCAGGCTCCTCTCAATCAGGGGGCACAGGGGCACACATGTCCAGGTGGGTTTGGAAACCTCCAGAGAAGGAGCCTCCACATCCTCCCTGGGCAGCCAGGACCAGGGCTCCATCAACTCAACACCAAATAAGTTTTAACTTGTGTTTAAGTGGAACTTTTTCTGTTCCAGCTTCATCCCATTACCCCTTGTCCTGTCATTGGGCACCACAGAAAAAAAAGTGTCACACCATCCTTCTGTCTGGGTGTCAGTAGGATGTACTCTTTAGGTAATTGTAAGTGTTGATGAGGTCCTCCCTTAGTCTTCTCTTTTCTAGGCTAAACAGTTCCAGGTCCCGCAGTCTTTTCTCCTCACAGAGATGTTCCAATCCCCTCAGCATCTTAATAGCCCTGTGCTGGCCTCTCTTCAGCAGTTCCCTGCCTCTCTTGAACTAAGGAACCCAGAACTGGACACAGGACTCCAGACTCACCAGGGCAGAGTAGAGAGGGGGGAGAACCTTACTTGATCTCCTGCCCACACTTTTCTTAATACACTGCAGAATGCCTTGTGGCTTTCTTGGCCACAAGGGTCACGAGTTGGGTGTGATTTCATTAAGCTCTTGCTTATCAACCACGCTCTGGTTTGGAGGGAAGAAGGAGTTAATCCAATTCATAAATCCTAATTGTGGACAGCATATATTGAAGAGAAAATTTATGGAGCACCCAACAATATTGACTCCCCAGCCAGCTCCACTGAAACAAAATGCAATGGTGGAAATTATTTTCACAGGCAAATGTTTACACCACACACACTTGTGCTCCTTCTAAATCAAACATTTCATTCTAGCTAACTTTTAAGCAGTGAATCCTTGGCAAACAGCCAGGAAATAAGATGCTTAAACAGACAGCACACACTGGGATTACTCAGAAACAAGGTGAGCTGCCTTAGCTGCAATGTTATTCCCAGCACAAGTGCACAAGCAAATGCTTACCTTTCCATTGTAAGCAGCAAAATAAGAACACTAATGAATGCCTTTCATCCTGCATCCCAATGTGATTTTTGAGGCTGTTCTGCACTTGCAGGGACTGTGGATGCTTCTTGCAAGAGTGGAAGAAAATTAGAGAAACACCACATTACACCATGTGGGCAAAACTTTTCTTTAGGAGTCAACTTTTATTTCTGCTCAAACAAGCAAAATCCTTGGCTCATACAAAAAGGTTCCTCTGGGAGAAAGAATTCCCTGTTTCTGAAACTAAGAAAGGCATTGATCCTTTGTTTTGCTTCAAAGAGTCCAGTTCATAAATGCACCAGATGTAAGCATACCACTGTGTACTTCAAAAGCATTACCCCAAACATAGAGAAGTGCCTCTATTACAATACATGCACTTGTTTGCACAGAACAAACTCCTGCTCTTAAAATACACTTTAATCCTTATAAAGACATTGTCATACGTGGTACAGTTGCTTCAGCCAACAAATAAATTAAAGTGAGCATGAGTCTGTGTGTGCATACACATTTATCATAGAATCATAGACTCATATAATGGTAGCAGTTGGAAGGGACAGATCTAGTCCAATCTCCCTGCCAAAGCAGGTCCACCTAGATCAGGTCACACAGGAATACCTCCAGGTGGGTTATAAAAATTCCAGAGAAGAACACTCCACACCTTCCCTGGGCAGCCTGGGCCAGGACTCCATCATCCTTATAGTAAAGAAGATTTCCATGTGTGGAAAAAGGAAAAAAAGTGGAATTTTTTGTGTTACGGGTTCATCCCATTACCCCTTGTCCTGTTGCTAGATACAATAGAAAAAAGTGCTGCCCCAACCTCCTGAAATCCATCTTTTACATACTTAGAAATATTAATGATATTGCCCTCCCATCTCCTCTTCTCTAGGCTAAACAGCTCCAGTCCCNCAGGCTCCGAGGGTGCTTTCCATGAGTGATCCAGTCCATGTCCCTATCTCCCTCAGACTTTGTCAGATCTGCTGAGTATTCATATCAAAGTCAACACCACTGCAAGCACCAGCAATGCATGCAGCACTCTGCAGGTAAGGAAGCAGTTGAAGGCTGTGTGGAGTTAAAATCATAGAATCAGAGAATCATAGAATCCTAGAAGGGTGGGGGTTGAAAGGCCTCTATAGAGCTCATACAGCCCAATCCCCTGCTAAAGCAGGCTCCTCTCAATCAGGGGGCACAGGGGCACACATGTCCAGGTGGGTTTGGAAACCTCCAGAGAAGGAGCCTCCACATCCTCCCTGGGCAGCCAGGACCAGGGCTCCATCAACTCAACACCAAATAAGTTTTAACTTGTGTTTAAGTGGAACTTTTTCTGTTCCAGCTTCATCCCATTACCCCTTGTCCTGTCATTGGGCACCACAGAAAAAAAAGTGTCACACCATCCTTCTGTCTGGGTGTCAGTAGGATGTACTCTTTAGGTAATTGTAAGTGTTGATGAGGTCCTCCCTTAGTCTTCTCTTTTCTAGGCTAAACAGTTCCAGGTCCCGCAGTCTTTTCTCCTCACAGAGATGTTCCAATCCCCTCAGCATCTTAATAGCCCTGTGCTGGCCTCTCTTCAGCAGTTCCCTGCCTCTCTTGAACTAAGGAACCCAGAACTGGACACAGGACTCCAGACTCACCAGGGCAGAGTAGAGAGGGGGGAGAACCTTACTTGATCTCCTGCCCACACTTTTCTTAATACACTGCAGAATGCCTTGTGGCTTTCTTGGCCACAAGGGTCACGAGTTGGGTGTGATTTCATTAAGCTCTTGCTTATCAACCACGCTCTGGTTTGGAGGGAAGAAGGAGTTAATCCAATTCATAAATCCTAATTGTGGACAGCATATATTGAAGAGAAAATTTATGGAGCACCCAACAATATTGACTCCCCAGCCAGCTCCACTGAAACAAAATGCAATGGTGGAAATTATTTTCACAGGCAAATGTTTACACCACACACACTTGTGCTCCTTCTAAATCAAACATTTCATTCTAGCTAACTTTTAAGCAGTGAATCCTTGGCAAACAGCCAGGAAATAAGATGCTTAAACAGACAGCACACACTGGGATTACTCAGAAACAAGGTGAGCTGCCTTAGCTGCAATGTTATTCCCAGCACAAGTGCACAAGCAAATGCTTACCTTTCCATTGTAAGCAGCAAAATAAGAACACTAATGAATGCCTTTCATCCTGCATCCCAATGTGATTTTTGAGGCTGTTCTGCACTTGCAGGGACTGTGGATGCTTCTTGCAAGAGTGGAAGAAAATTAGAGAAACACCACATTACACCATGTGGGCAAAACTTTTCTTTAGGAGTCAACTTTTATTTCTGCTCAAACAAGCAAAATCCTTGGCTCATACAAAAAGGTTCCTCTGGGAGAAAGAATTCCCTGTTTCTGAAACTAAGAAAGGCATTGATCCTTTGTTTTGCTTCAAAGAGTCCAGTTCATAAATGCACCAGATGTAAGCATACCACTGTGTACTTCAAAAGCATTACCCCAAACATAGAGAAGTGCCTCTATTACAATACATGCACTTGTTTGCACAGAACAAACTCCTGCTCTTAAAATACACTTTAATCCTTATAAAGACATTGTCATACGTGGTACAGTTGCTTCAGCCAACAAATAAATTAAAGTGAGCATGAGTCTGTGTGTGCATACACATTTATCATAGAATCATAGACTCATATAATGGTAGCAGTTGGAAGGGACAGATCTAGTCCAATCTCCCTGCCAAAGCAGGTCCACCTAGATCAGGTCACACAGGAATACCTCCAGGTGGGTTATAAAAATTCCAGAGAAGAACACTCCACACCTTCCCTGGGCAGCCTGGGCCAGGACTCCATCATCCTTATAGTAAAGAAGATTTCCATGTGTGGAAAAAGGAAAAAAAGTGGAATTTTTTGTGTTACGGGTTCATCCCATTACCCCTTGTCCTGTTGCTAGATACAATAGAAAAAAGTGCTGCCCCAACCTCCTGAAATCCATCTTTTACATACTTAGAAATATTAATGATATTGCCCTCCCATCTCCTCTTCTCTAGGCTAAACAGCTCCAGTCCCTTCAGCCTTTCCTCATAAGAAAGATGCTCCAGTCCCCTCAATCATCTTGGTGGACCTGCACTGGCCTCTCTCCAGCATTTCCCTGTCCCTCTTGAGCTGAGGAGCCCAGAACTGGACACAGGACTTCAGATGAGGCCTCAGCAGGGCAGAGTAGAGGGGAAGGAGAACCTCCATTTACTTGCTGCCCACACACTTCTTGATGCTCACCAGGAAGCCATTGTCCTTCTTGCCCATGAGGGCAAATTGCTGGCTCAGGTTTACTTTGTTGTCAGCCACAATCCCCAGGACTCTCTCCACAGAGCAAAGTTTATAAACAAGCCTCTGTCATTCCCAAAAATCCTATTTATATTGCAGTGCTGAATGGATGCTGGATCCTTTTTGCATGGTGCTGGATGATCAGATGCACCCTAATCAATCTGATTTTTTATTATCCAAGTATAACAACTTGGATACAGAAAATGCTACAGTTCTATGAGGTGGGGAAATGCAAGGAAATAATGATACAGCATCAGTCAGAATGGGTGGTGGTGCTCTGAGTATGTGAGCTCTTTGCTGCTGCCAAGAATTGCTAAACAACATGGCCAGAGTGACCTTTGGAGAGGGGCAGATTTCCCTAAAAAGAGTAAGTCAGGTGTTGCTTGGCATTGCATTCTGGTGAGCAACTGGTGAACAAACAGTATCTTAACAGAGCAAACATTTTCTCTTTTATTGATGCAGCTCAGTTAAACTATTATAACACCCTGTATGTTGCCTTTTATGCTGCTCCATCTCTTTTTCAGGTCCATATTTCTTGTGGCTAAGGGGTCAGATGTAGCCTGAGCCATGGTGCTCCTCACCCAGAGCTGGAATCCATTCAGCTGCAACAAGCCTCTGACCAAAACCTCCTCTCCAAAACAACACGATCATGCAGGAGTTTGCAGAGATCACCCTCAAAATTTTGGCTATGGAAAATGCTAGTTGCAGTAGAGAGGACACTGCTGATACAAAAGATGATGAGAAGATGAAGTACCTGTTTGGCTACTGTCTGGGAACGCTCCTCCGTGTCAGTGCTGCCAGTTGCCCAAGAGTCTGGCTGTACTTGACATGAAGCGAAGGACTGAGTAAGGCAAGAGGATGGTCAAGTCCACTGTCCAGGCAAAGGTGGAGAAATCAAAAGCAACACTAGCAGAGCCACCACAGCCCAGGAACCAGCAAGAGGAAGGGCGGAAACTGCTCAGCCATGAAGCACGTCAAGGAGAAACAGTCTAGAGGAAAATAAAAATCAAAAACAAGAAAATGAAAGGAAAGAATTTTGCAAAGTCACGAGTTAATTTTTTTTTCTTTAAAAAAACAAGCTGTTGCTTCCTTCCCTGGGTTTCATAGATGGCACAGAAACTGTTCATGCAGCCCAGGCAGTCTGTGTTGAGTGAGCAGCTTTTGCAAGATGCAGAATTGATGTTTAGTCCCGAGACAGAGCCCCACAGAGCCTTCTTCTGCAGAGCTGGATATGAACCTGATGGAAATGTTGTGGTTGGCATTTCCACACATACATTTCTTATACTTTGATGCTGTTTCTTCCCATGCCAGGTACCGTATAGAGCATCATCTCAGCCTAGAAACTTATTCCACTCTGTGAAAATTGTTCTGCCAGTAGAACCATCACCCCTGTCACCATGATTCTTCTTGAACTTAGGCAGTAGTAAAGGCTTTCTAAAGGGCTTTCAGGAAGATGTTAGCAGCACACATGAGTATCCTTGCCTGTGAGTACAAGCAGAGCATTGTGCACTTGTCTGCACACTTGATCCCTTTTATCCTGACCCAAACTCCTCCACAGCCCCAGCCATGGAGCAGTAACTCAAACCGTGGCCACTTACTCTCCAGGATATTAGTTGCACAGAGGGAACAAGGATCAGACATATTTTAGAGCTATTCATGTTCTTTAAGCAGTGGGTTGTTTTTAAAATTCAATTATTCCTTAGTCTTGTCCTTTTTTTTTTAATCTTTAATTAACATAACTATGCTTTCTCCTCTCTTAATCTCATTTCTAAAACGATTGGTTATCTCTAAAAGATGCCATTGCCTATGGGATTCACCCAAAACCCCAATTATATTACTCTACATCTAGGTAAATTTGAACTTGATTATATTATATAAATGCAGGATAATCCTTCTTTTCTTTCTGTGTTTACTTTGGGCTCTGCAGTATTGATGGTATTTTCTCCATCTGAATTTATTCAGAATTTAAACCAGCAGATTCCTGACACTGAAGTGAGTCAATGAATTTAAATCTAGGGTTTCTCTTTTGTGAATAGTAAATTTACCAAGGAGTCAAGCTTTGGTGAAACTGAAGCTATTTTGAACTCAGGTCAAATTCATCAGAGAGCTCAGACTGCAAATTATCCAAGGAAATATTCTTCATGTTGAAACAATTTCTCTTTTTTTTTCAGGTGAAATATATTTCAGCTGAGATTCATTAAGAAGTAAATGGGCTTTAAGTAAAGTATGAGAAGGTTAAAAAAGACTATCACTTTCAAACGGTAATCACACCAAAACACTGAAAGAGCTGGAGGCCTGATAGATATATGGGACCAGACTAGATATCCTGAGGTCTTCTCCATCTTCTTGCCTTTGCCAGGATCATATCTAACATCTCACATTCCAGTGCAAAGTTCTCCTTCAGTCAGGTTCCACAGAGTAAAGTATCTGGTATCCACAGGATTTTTGTATTTAAATAAAGCCAACATGTCACCAGTTTGCTTAAAGTAATGGTAGAGAAAAATGTTGAGTTCCAGCTAGACCTAAGAACTGTTTGTATCCATCTATAGAATATAGCACCAGACCCTAAAAAGCAGCCTAGGCACTCATTCCAAGGAAAATGGAGGAACAAAGGAGGTCAGGTGAGACACTCCACCCTCTGATGGATGCCTAAGGCAGGTTCTGCTGTCCTCTGGGCTGCCAATGACCCCCTCAGCGTGTGACTACCTTCGGTTTATTGGTAGCCAGAGTGTGGTCATGCAGCACGAGCTTGGTAATTGTTACAGGAGATTTGACCAAATGAGAAACTTTCTTCATTTTCAGTATACAAGTAGCACTCACAGGCTCTCTGGTAAGATCTGATGGAGTAAATGAGGGAACAGAGGAAGTGCAGCAGTTTAAAATTTGTTTCTGCTGGCGGCTGGTCTGAGAAAGGCATCTGACAGAGAATCCCTTTTCTGTAGACAGAGCATATTCATCTGGCGTTCTGTGCTTAATCAGATTCGGGCTGCTACCTTTTGATATTCTAAGAACTCAAGTGTAAGATAATCCCCTTGGGATGTTCCAAACCTGTAATTAGTCTGGGGGGTGGGCAGTTTTGTGAACGATTTCTTGCAAACAGAGCTGAAACAGCAATTAGCTATTCCATACAGGACCCAGGAGGAGACAGCAGCAACGACCCCCTCTTAGATTCAATCTCAGGGAGAGAGCCTTGAAGATGTATCAACCCAAAGGGCAAAGACAAACAGCCCCAGAAAGCACATGAATTCAAACATCTCCTGGTTTTGTCTTTGTTACTAATGTCATTCATTTTTAAGAAAGGCTATGCATCAAAGAAGGATGCAGTCTATTTCCCTGAATGTAGCTAGCTGGTGTAAGGACAGTTTCCTCTGTGGCCATAGGAAACCCAAATAAATTTTTGGTAATTTTTTTCACACTAAAAACTGCAGGTTCATATACATCAAAATGTTTTGCAAATGAGTGTTTTCTTCTCTGAAATTTCTGCCTGGGAAGAAAGTGGAAAGGGAAAAATCACAATACTCTGAGGAAGTGAAAATGTTTCATTTTCTCCTTTCTTGAATGAAAAAAGCTTGTTGGGTTTTTTATCTTTTGAAACAAGTTTGAGTTTTGGGTGTTTTTATTTGTTTTAAATGAAGTTCCCTCAATTGTTATTTCTTGGTTTAGCTCTTTAGGAAAACAGTAGAAGTAAGAAAGTGCTTGGTCTTAGCTGAATTAAGTGCTTCATTTAACCAAATTTTTCTCTGGAACCAAGGAACAGCAAAATTAGTTATTTCCATAGCTGGAGACATAGAATCCCCAAGATCACTTAAAAATCAATGAAAAGATGCTGCTGACACCAGCCACAGGGTAGACCAAAGGCACAAATCCAGTGACCAGCTGCTGGCAGAGCCCAAATACTTTTTAACAGCAAATTTGTTTTTCTCTCAGAGTCTACAGAGCTCTGGGGAAATGTGATCCAAATGTGCAGGGCATGCATAAGGTCTCAGTGTCACACTGTGCATTATCCTCCCTCCAGTTCATTACTCTCTTTCAAATCCCTATTAAAGTTAACCTTTGCCTTTACACCAAACAAAGCCTTCACAGTAGCTGCCTGTTGATAAACTGGAATCTCTGCAGAACGCTGACATTTTTCCATCTGTAGGGGATAGTAATTTTTTTTCTTAAACGCCACTATTTTCTCACTCTGATCAAAGATTTCCTGGTTTCCACTGAAACTAAAACAGAAAATTGTAAGAGAATTCTTCATTTTTTACCAAAAACAGAAATTTTCACAGAAAACACTTTTACTAAACTTTCCACAACAAGGAAGCCTCAATACACAGCGTTGGCAAAACAGCAGGGCAGCTGTTACTGGAATGTAAAAAGGAAAGCAGTATTAGCATCCTTTCCAGATGGAAACGATGTCACAACTGGGATCAGCCCTACCTTTAAAAAAAAAAAAAAGTCTATTCTGTAAAACAGCCTCAGAAAAATTTGCTACCCACACGTGTGTATGTTTGTGTTCCGTGGAAGGCGTTGCTCTACAAGAAGCATACTTGCTGCACTTCAAACACCATTGCCTCATCCTCTGTTTGCTTTGACAGGTCAGTAAATATTTAATCACCTTTGGACTGAAGCAACAGAATCCCATCTCTTCGGCTGTTAATTCAGTTTTGAAGTACATGCTCGTTAAAGCAGAGGCTGCGTGGACTGAAGAGGATCCGCTGCCCGCGCTGAGCCACGCACCTCACACTGAAGAGAGCAGAGGAAGGTAATTGTACTTTTTCTGCTTTTAGCCCCATCAAACCACTATGAAATCTACATTTAGTATTTTTCATTCCAGGGTTGTGAAATAAGTAACACAGTTGAGGGGAAGGAGAGTAGCTTCTGGCAGGGAACTGACACAGTGCTGTAAGACCTCAGCACTGCTCTCATTTTTTTATTGTACCAGAGGTTTTCCCACTGTAGAGCTTTCAACCTAGGAGTGATTTCAGACACATACCATCATGAAATTAACACCTTTTGCCCTTTTCTAACCTGTCAGTCTACCACCAAGCTATTGAAGTGAAAACCAATAAGCTGAAGTCATAGCAAGGACAATCCATAGGGAAGCAGCTCACTCATAACCTCCTATCTCACACAGTGCTGATTTGGGAAGGGTCGCTTGGTGCTGAGAGGCTGAGAGGAGATATGGTCACTCTCTTCAGCTGCTTGAAGGGGAGCTGTAGTGTGGTGGGGGTCAATCTTTTCTCTCCTGTAACAAATGATAGAACACAAGGAAATGGATTCAAGTTGTGCCAGAGGAGATTTAGATTGGACTTTTTCACCAACAGAGTTGTTAAGCATTGGAACGGGCTGCCCAGGGAGGTGGTGGAGTCACCATCCCTGGAGATACTCAAAAGACTCATAGATGAAGTACTGAGGGATATGGTTTAGTTTAGTGATGGGCTTGACAGTGTGAGATTAGTGCTTGGACTTGATGATCTTAAAGATATTTTCCAACCTTAATGATTTTAATTCTGCTATGATCCCTTGTAAAGTCAGCAACATACACCCCCAGCTGGTTTTACCCTGAAAATCAGATCAAGGAATCAAAGCAGAGGAAAGGAAGGCTGTTGCAACTGCACTGGGAAGACCAAGGTATTTGCAGAAACGTATTTTCATTATCAGCAAAACAGGATCAATATGAGAGAACACAAGGGAAATATTTTTGGAAATGCAAAGTGGACCCAGAGACTGGTGGCTGAATTTTGGTTCATGGAGGGGTCGGACATGAACCAGAGACCCCAGGGTCAGAGGATGCCGAGATGGTCCCCACCAAGCACCTGCCCAGCATTAAACAAAACAGCAGCTTTCTCCAAAACTGACTCCTTTGAGACCAGCTTTCTCTCTCCATACATTGTATAGATGCCCTCACCAAAAAATGCAGCATGCAGTGAGATTGTATGTGATGCCTTGATATATCAGCTGTTTACAGAGAATATATCTTTAAATTAAAAATGACTGCACATTATTTTAATAGATTTGGTCAAGTTGTGGGGTGCTGCTTTTCAAACCACTGAGAAGTACTGTACATTCCCTTTTGACTGCCAGAAAAAAAAATGGATTTTATTTGTTCTTCTCTTAAATGAGACATAATTAAAGAGTGGGAGTGTTCTCAGTCAAGAAGAAAAAAAAAATACAAAACATTCAATTAAAACACAACCGACTTTATTAAGTTAAAATTCAATTTCAGGGTTTCGTTACATGTAGCTGCATTGAAGTACAATGCAAATAAGTTTATATGTGTTCTGAGATATCTGGATGCTACTTTGCTTTTGCAGATGTAAATTCCTCAGTCCAGAGGAAGAAGGACAGACTTTGAAATGTAATTTTATCACCTAATCCATTCTGCATTGTAACTTCTATCAACAATTAATGACCTGAAACATAAAAGCGAAGTGATGGGTCTATAATGAATTATACCTTATGATGACACTTTCATTATGCAGAACACTACACATATTTACCGCAGACCTTCTACATTTGTTGGTAGTTGGTATTTCACCAAATTAAGTTTAAATAGTACATGGAGCTGTACGGTACGTTGACTCTTTTGCTTTACAATGCATTAACAGTTTGTGTGTGCATCTATAAAGTGCTTGTGAGAAGTACTGCAGAGTTGTCTTGCCATGGTGAGGAAAGTGGAGAGGAATCAATTCTTAGGGTGAGAGGACTGCTCCATAGACCCCGCTCAAATTATTATAAAGATGCCATTCATTTAATTCATTTAACATCTCCCGAGTACCTAAGGAACATGTATACCTTGGCTTTACTGCATCCAGGAACTCAGAGCCTGAATGGGCTCCGAGAAACCAAAATCCTGTTGTTTCAGTCTCTCAGAAGAGGCCCATAGCCATGCTTTCATTGAAAAGAGTGGTGTTTGGATGAAGTTCTATATAAAATGCATGGGTGGATTTATCCACTTTTACTTTCTTCACCAAAAACTAAGGATCCTGTCAAAGTTATGCAAAAAATAGGTGGTGGTCAATGGAAGAAGCTTCAAAAGGCAACTCATCCTGCCCTACAAGAGGTCAGTGTAGCGTCCCTGAAAGTGCCACCTCATTTCTGCTGACCACCACAGTGTCTGATGACAAGAGCCACACTCAGATGTACATCAAGTGTGATAAATATATCTCTCATATTCATTTCTCGAATCACATCCTCCACTCCAAGAAGATACAAAAGATCAGTCATCAGTTTTGCACTGATATAAGTGGTAGCAGCTTCCCTGACTTCTGAAACCAAAGCTGGTAAAATCAGCTCAGTATTAAATGATGCATAATAGCTTTGGGAACACAGAGCAGAAGAAAAGCCTTCAGGCTGTAAACCTGTATTTATTTAGAGGTGAAAGACTCTCTCAGTCTTCCAGCAGCGTGTACATTGCTTCACATCACAGCTTAAAAATGAAAAGAGGGATTAAAGAGTGAAGTAAAGCTAAACCAAGATTATTTTTGCATAGGTCGTAGCCAGAAGAGGTGTCAATAGATACCTGTGAGCAACTCAATGTACCTAGGTAAGAGTGGAGCCACCTTCAAAGTAATTAGGTTTTACCACAGTTGTGGTGGTCCCAGAGGAACATTATTGCCTATATCAATCCCACATAGATTGATTGAAACATCTTAACTGAACAGAAGCAACTGAGACGCATAACAGTATAAAATAGCTGGAAGGACAGACATTAGACCACTATCATTGAAGAGCAATGCATGTTCAGACCTCTTTCAAGCACATTAGCAAAACGCTGGATAAGCACATAAAAAAGTCCTGACACTCAGGGTCTAAACCACTATGTACTTCCAAGTATATAGTGACATAAAAAACTTCCCCCAGGGAGAAATCTCTTGACACAAGTTTCAAGGCAGCATGAAAGTTTGCAGGAGTCTGTGAGAGGACACAAGCAGGACTCCACAACAGTCCCAGGTGTTGTTCCCAGGTCTGCATGCTCCCCCTCCAGTGGCTGAAAATCCAATACAAAACCATTTTTCTTCTGCCCCAAACCACTTGATACTGAGGACAGCAGGAGCTTCTTAGGAAGTCTGATCAGTAAGTATAATTTGGTATTCAAAACCCACCTGGAATGAGTTACTGTGTGACCTACTCTAGGTGATGCTGCTCTGGCAGGGGGGTTGCAGTGGATGATCTTTTGAGGTCCCTTCCAGCCCTTAACATTCTGTGATTCTGTGGAAAAAAAACCAAACCAAAACAAAACAAAACAAAAAAAAATAGTAGTGTTGGGAAATGCAGAGCTGAAGAAAGACACTCATAAGGAAACAGCCTATCTGATTAGTTTTGCCTCTTTCTGCAGTGAAAAGCCCATGAGCAGCCTGTCGATGTCTTGCATGGATGCATTCTATGTAATTCAAATGCATTCAGTGAATACCCTTCAAACCCACTGCCTTAGGAGCCGGTTGCGAATATCCTGAGCGGATGCTGTGTCTGCTCAGATTTCTGACACCATCCCCAGAAAGTAGTGAAGAAGTTGCCATACTGTCTTCTCTGGAGATGGTGAGTAATGGCCTTGAAAGGCCATCACAGCAACATCACAGCCTGCACTCTCCTAAATTTTACAAGCTCTCCCACAAGGCAGCCCCAAACACCCTTCATGTGGGACACAACTAGTTAGATTGTCCCCAGACTCACTGCAAGAGCTAAAGCTACCAGCCACTCACTGTTTCCTGTCAGCAGTGTCTTTTTGAGGAGAGCTACTGGCATTAATGATTTATCCAGCTTCACTAAATATGTTGCGTTCTTGACATCGGCAGCATTAGCAATTCATTGCATTTCATTTTATGCTCTGTAGGGTGAGAGAATACAGTTGTAAATTGAATTAATACTTGGTTTTCCTTTGAAATAGTAATACCAAATAAATTATTTAGTCCATGCACAGAGAGGAAAAAAAATAAAAAAGATAATAGGAAGAAATTGAAGTCAGCTCTAATATGCATTACAAAAAGGGGTATTCACTTCAGCATTCCTAACTGTGAACATGTTTTGTGGACTTAATTCCAAAGAAATTAAAACTTTTGTCCACGTAAAAATGTTGTATTAAAGATATAAAAAGTTTATGCTGTTAAAGCAATGTACCATTTAGCCTTCAGTTACAGCATTGGGAAGACAGGAATATTGCTGTGCAGTGGACTGGAGAGAACTTGAATTAGTTCAGTCAATTAAGTCATGATTAATTTATGTTAGATCTTGTTCTCTTGAGTCTATAAAAACAAAGACTTTAGTTAACTGGCAGCATTTAGTTTAATAAAAGTAAAGTCTTTAAAGATGACTTCGGGAGGGGGAAAAAACATTGCTGACAAAATCAATAGACAGCAAGATTCCTGTTTAATTTGTGTCAATGCAAGTTAAAATAACTTCAGAGACTAATACAAAGGGGATGCTCCCTTCAAATGGAGAACTAGATTCTCCAGATCTTGATTAGTGCAGCTAATCCAGCAGCTCTACCAGTACGTGTGACAAATCACAAATTCAGGCAGGTCCCTCAGCTCCTTTCTTCTCACCATTTCTCTAACTTTCTGATTGGGTCACTTGTGTCTTGATTTGGACAGAGAAAGATGAGTTTCAGTAGTAGTAAAATCAAACTAATACAACACTACACCTGTACGCAGGCTGTGATTACCCTAACGAACCCTCTCTAATGCAGGTAAGTACATTCTGCACATCTGATTACCCTAAAACACAGAGAGAGAATTCTGAGAGCCAGATACCATCTTCGTGATTGCTGGAACCATTCAGGTGAAATCTCCATCTACTTCTCTGTAAGCATAGAAAAGATATATATGTGTGTGTGTATATATATTTATATGTAGATATCAATACAGATATGAGTATATGAGGTAAGGACATGGGGTTTATACTGGAGGGGAGCAACAAATCAGAAGCCAATTCCATTCTCCATGATTAACCATCTCAGAAATAGGCACGATGTGTACATCAATCCTGCCCATGAAGCATGTCCAAGAGGTTCTCTTCTGCCTCGTGCTGAGGATTGCTGGCCAAAGACACATCTGAGGCAGAGCACAACACAAGCCTGGGTTTAGACAGCCTTTCAAAAAGTCCTTCTTCCTATCAGCAGTTGAGAGATGTGACATGAAACTTCTGTTGTTCAGAATCACATAAGTCTGATTCCAGCTGAAATCAATAGGAGTTAAACTCACATGTGTGCATATCTCTAAAACCCTCTCCCATGTACTCTGACACAGTCTGTAGACTGGATATTAGCCCTTCAGCAGGTGCACTGCTGCTGTGGGGTTAGTGCATACTCTTCAGAAGAAGCCTTTTTTGTGAGATGTTCCAACATTATGATGTAGAACATCAGATATCTTTCTGTTCAATGGCTATTGATTTGGTCCACCTTCAGCTCAGACAGAGAGCATCTGCACAGGACTAAATAAACTGTCCCCCAACAACAAGGATTCAAGATATGACTCATGATGGCCATCATTATGCTCTTGATTAGGATCCTGCATTCCTCCTGGTACCGAAGTGTCTGCTCACAAGGAACAGCAAAGGGAAGGAAACATCCTTCACAATACTTACTCCACTACTGTTTGGGCTATCCTTTGTGAAGCCCACATTTGTGTTGGGAACCGAACCTCATCACTTCATGTGCTCCAGGCACAGAGGAAGCCCTCTCCATCTTCACAATATCTCTCAGCTGTTGGCATGAAAGATTTCCTCCCTGAAAGTCAGACAGTAGGGAAAAAAAATTATGCAGTAGCTCAAATTATGTTATTTTTAAGCAGCAACTGCCACAATTTCCAGTGGTCCAGAAGCAAAATAATCTTTCTCTTTTTTTTTTTTTTTTTGCATGGTACATTAAAGCAAGAGGCAAACCTCTCTGTAGCAATGAACAGGTGACTAAAACAGTATGAGGGCTGAGGAGATGAAGCAGGTTGAAGTGAGGAATTCTCAGGCTGAAAGATTTCAGAGTCAGAAGAATGGCACAATAAACTCTGTCTGGTTCACAAGGACTTGAAAGAAAACACAGAGAGGAGCTAAAACACAAGCTGCTGGAAACAGGGAAATCAGGCTATTGACAGCAGAGCGAGATGATCAGTGACAGAGCCAACAAGCTGGCAAGGCCATGTGTGCTGAGACAAGCAGGAGGCTGGAGGGAAACCTGGTTGATCAGTCTCCCATTATGATCTCAGGTTTTGACTATGGTGAAAAATGCCCATGTCCTCCTCAGTATTGTCCTTCAGTACCATATCTGTGTCTATCCACCCTCCTCTGGGTAGTCTTGTCCCATTGCATAGTATTGGTAAAGGTTTGGGAAATGTGCACCAGCAGAGCCATTTATGCAGCCTCAAGGAACATATTTGTTCCCCTGTGCTCATATTATATTCATTTCCATTATCATGAGGGTACTTCATGGCCCTGGCCAGCCTCACTGGGACCCTCACCCACCCAAGCACCCTCTGCTCAGGCACTCAGATATTGCTGAAGCCGCTCCCCGTGTGTGACTGTGCCCAAACACATCTCCTGGTTTATGGGGAGTTCCACTGCAGTATTACCATGCTGTCATTTTTCTGCAGCCACATCTTCTCTGTTAACATCACATCTGTTTACCACAAAGACTGTGATTTATGCAATATGTCACATTTCCAGCTGATTCCTCACCCTGGTGGTTTTTAGGGTTTTTTTCCCTTATCATAGGGAAAACAACAGCTGTGCTGAGGTGCATCTCTACCACCTGCCTCATATCTCTGCTGAGACAGTTTGAATTCCTTAAGTAAAGGTCCAAAATACCCTCCTGCTTCTCCTTCTCATATCAGCTCAGGCAGCATTTGGCTATCAGCATTACAGGAGTCTGAAAACAGTGTTCTTCTCTGCAGTATCTTCAATAAATCGTTAGTTAATAAAGAGGTTAATGGCAGGTCACTGCTATTCCAACTGAGTGAGGAAGAAGCGAGTGATTTCACTCAATTTGAGGAAGAAAGAGGAGCTCAGGCCACTCCTGCACACAGACTGCAGAGCCCCGTGTGCTGTCTGATGATGATGACGACTTCTCCTGCCCCTAGAATACAGGGTTTTCCTCCCAGGAACCCCAGCCTCAGCTGCCCCTCACAGCTTAAACAGCAGCAGAGAATATGACAGATGAGAAAAAAATATGGTGTGATGTCAAAGCCAACCCCAGGACAACACACCTCCCCATATCTTCCCAGTCCCATAGAAATGGCCAAATTACCTCTCAGCTGCAGGAGAGGAGCTCCTGCGTGAAGGTCGGTGACCACAGAGCAGTGAAGACTAATTCAAACAGTTAAAAGCTCTGTTTGTCCTAATACTGTATGCCAGGATTCAAAACTCTAAATGTTTAACCCATTTATTCTCAGAGCAAAACGTTTGGTTATTCAGAACCAGCAGCTGGAGAACTGCCATCCATTTCCAGCTACCTAGCCATGCAAAGCATTTAATTCTGTGATGTATCAATCAGAGATACAGTAAGATATCAATTATACACTCAGAGAGAGAGGAAGCAAACTGAACAAGCTGAGTAACTTGAAATGTAAGGTCAAAGCAATGAGGTTTTTAGGAAAAAGCGGAATGTCAGCTTGCATGAGCATCTTAAGGGACTTCAGAGAAGGTACAATCTCAAGATTTGGGCATCCAAGTCCCAACTAGGAATGCTGACAAACCTGTAGACTTCCCAGCCAGCAACAGAATTTCTCTATTTAAAAGAAAAAAGCCTTTGTGCATTATTTTTTCTTTTATCTGCATTTGGGGATCTATATCTGCTGATTTAGAAGACCTCAGAAATAGACAGCAAACCCTGCACTGTGGAAGGGCAGGTCCCTGTCTCACATCTGTCTCACTGTCTCTCCTGCTTCTGCCTGCACAGCTGAGATCCCAGGACAAACACAACCAGGATACCTCCTGCTTGCCCAGGCTGACAGTTTATTTGTTACCAAAACATGTTTACACTCTCTGCACTAAAATCAATACTTCCCACCTGTGCCTACACAGCTGAGTCTGGTTCTGTGAATGACTGTAAAGAAATGCAGTCTAAAGAAATTAAAATATAAATAAAGTAGCATTTTCTTCTCAAATATATAGCACAAATCATATTTATGTGTTTATACACTAGCCCTTACATAAGGATTTACAAATTAATGTCAATATCTAGTGACTACTTTCTCCCATTGAGTTTCCTGCATCACTCATTCCTCACCAAGAAAAACACCTTTTCAAAGAAATCTGTCTGAAACACAGTGTTCAAGTGTTTTCTGGCACTCTCCAAGCTCCTCTGCACCACCCCATATTTAAGCACTTTTTAGAGGTCCAGGGAGCTTGAATTAAGGGTGCTCACACATCTGTGAAATTCAGATCTATGCTTTCAGGACTGGTTAAAAATACTCCTCTGTTTTCTTAGGATATCGCTCCTCTTTCTGTTTATGGCAGAAATGCTTTGCACTTCTAAAGAACTCGAGTAGGAGAAGAATGAGCTAAGTGCTGCACAAAGCACATCAAAAAGTTTGTTTCTTCTCCAAACATCAGGATAAAACAGGATGGGCACAGGCAGAGAAGAGGGTTTTCACCCTGCTATTACAGGTCAATATTGGCTTCCTCTTTTGCACAGACAGTGGTACCTCCTCTCTATCCAAAACACACCAAACCTGATCAGCAGTAGTGAAGAAGAATAAATGAGATATAAAGATTCATATCTGAGGGAAGGAGTTGTTATTAAGCACTAGTACTCAGAATTTAGCCCAAAACTTAACAATGGCCCCAAGGACTTGAAGAGACATAGGTTCTTCCACAACAAAAAGTCACAAGGGTCACTGTCTGCCTCTGTGGAGTAGCAGAAATGGGAGAACAGGCTGGGTGTAAAACAGGATATCTCCTCTCCCTCAGCAAAACATCATCACATTCACTACAAAGGGAGAGCTGGTGGCAGTTCACGTACAAAACTTACTGGAGAAGCAACAAACAAAAGCCTAACACCTTCAATGGAAAACCAAATCCTCCAGAACCTCTGACTTGCTGATTTAACCAAATTCTTCAGCTCGTTTAAACAAAGCTGTATTCATGGGAGACGGGTATGATTGCATGCAGGTGATAAATAACAGCCCTCTCAAACTTCTCAGGTCTTAAAAAGCAGAACATGTGTGCCTGTGGCAGAAATTTTGTTGTGTCCTAGCTAGGAACTCAAGCAATAAAGCACTGGGGAAGTTAACTGTAAAGACTTTGACATCTATAAGCTTTCCTAGTAGTAAGAGTTATACTCTGGCACCAAAGTTTGAACCAAGGTGGTTTTTTTTTTTTCTTCTCTTACCTCTAGCCTTTCCCTCTCAGTCTAAACTTTGGCACAGAATAAAAAATTCTAGTAGTTTTGAATCAGGGTTGCGCATGCCCCAGTGTCAGCAGTGCAGCAAGTAAGGATAAGTACTTTCTGTGTCATCATTTTTGATGGGATTATGTATCCCTGCAATTGTCATTCTGGGTCAGTCTCAAGATTTGAGACCTCTAACACTACCTCCTGTCCTTGAAAATAGGCCAATGAAACAGAAGTTAACATAACAACTGGAAGAAATAAGGCAAGTAGAGAATGTCCCTGCTTCTGGCCAACTCAGCTAGCCTCTCCTGACCTCTTCTCTTCCTGCTTGGTTTAGTCTTGGTTCAGAGACCACAAAGATGACCAGAGGACTGGAGTACCTCTCCTGTGAAGACAGGCTGAGAGAGTTTGGATTGTTCAGCCTAGAGAAAAGAGGGTTCTGCAGACATCTTCTAGCAGACTTTCCACTCCCTAAAAGGGATGACAAGAAAGCTGGAGAAGGACTTTTTACAAAGGCATGGAGTGACAGGAGAAAGGGTGATGGCTTCAGACTGACAGAGGGGAGATAGAGGTAAGATATAAGGAAGTTCTTCGTGTGGAGGTGGTGAAGCCTCAGCACAGGCTGCCACAGAGGCTGTGGCTTCCCCATCCCTGGAAGTGTTCAAGGGCAGGTTGGATGGGGCTTGGAGTAACCTGGTCTGATGGAAAGTGTCCCTGGTCACAGCAAGGGCTTGGAACCAGATGAGCTTTAATGTCCTTTCCCACCCAAACCATTCTACTATTCTGTGAAGACAGACGTAACTCAGGACATCCAGGGAGAATTGTAGCTGTGTTTGCCTCTGCAGTAATGCCAACACAAAGCATGTATGTTTTTCTCTCTACTTTCCTGCAATTGAACTCCAGAAGCTGCACAGAAAAACCTCATTGACAGCAGAAAATGAGTGGTGGAATTATGCTTAATGAAAGTACACGGGCTATTAAACAAAAGATTTTTTCCAAAATGGAATTATTTCAGCTTCAAAAGTGCTGCTTTATTCTCTCCTGCCTTATTAAGTATCACATTCTTTATGAAGCCAGAAGCTGCACAATACCTGGCTATAGACAGTAGATTGCTTTTTTAGTTAAACAATTGCAAAGAAGGTTTATTTATTTATTATATTCTCTCTGGGAGACTAAGAGAAAATAATGCTACCTGGTATTACTTTTGACTTGACAGGGAAAGGGGGAAAGTTCCAGCCTGCTCCTAGGTTTATTAACTTCACAGGAATAACTTGAAACACAACAGTGAATTAAAACCTTGTCTGCAGCTGTGTCAAAAGCTGGATTCTTGGAAAGGATATATAAAAATTCTGCAGTTGGCAAATGAGGAATAATCACTTTCCATATACAACGTCCTCATCCAATATCCTAAAAGCAGAGAAATAGCCTGCACAAACTATGCTGGATAGAGTATAGTATGTGCCAAATATGCAAAGTAAATTGTACTCAGGACTGCAATTTAAATTTTAATGAAGGATTTTTTTGAAAAATACATATTGCAAAGACAAAACATGAAATATTTACACAGAAGACTCAAACCTGAAAAAGCAGGAACTAATAGCCAGAAGGTGTTTTGGGTTTTAAATCTTTCCTGGAAGAATGGAAAGAAGGAAAGGTAGGAAAAGGTACATATTGCTTCAATGATTGTCAATCTTATATACTTTGTAAATTTTCAGATACTTTTTATAAGCATGGAACAGATCTGGGTATTTATAGCAAGTAAATATAACATACTTTACAAAACAGAAGTTGCCAGTGCAATCTTTGCACAGAGTTGATTATGACAGAGCTGTTGCTTACCACACCACAATCACACCCTAGAATGACAAATGTTTTGCAATACAAAAAAATATCACTTCTCTTATTGATATCATCGTATCAAATAAGGTCGTTACATTAAGCTAGGTTCCAAACAAGGTGTGCAATTTATAAAGCTGGAACAGATGCTCAACCACAATAGACGTATTTTACCTGAAAGATGATGACAGATAAGTGATGTGCATTTCCAGACGCTGCCCTGCAGGGAATGAAAATCAAACTAGGGTATGAATTAATGGGTTGCTGCTACCCTAGTTTTAGTGAATCTACCAGTCCTCTCAGAAGGCTGTGCTGCTATTCAGCAGGATCTAAACCGGCTTGAGAGTTGGGCAGAGAGGAATCTCATGAGGTTCAACAAGAACAAGTTCAGAGTCCTGCATCTTGGAAGGAACAACCCCATGAATCAGTACAGGCTGGAGGTTGAACTGCTGAAGAGCAGCTCTGCAGAAATTTCAATAACTGCATGAGCTTAATCTCTCTTGTATGTGACGCACTTGGGGGTTCTAAGCTGCCATTCACAGCCACTAGGCAGTCATATTTCCTAACCAATTTAACTGGCAGGTCTTGCCAGGCTCTCGTGCCACACAGAGAGCAGCTCAGACCTCCCCATCTGTCAATGCAAAAAATACAAAATGCATTTTTCAGAAAGGGAACAGGGACAAGTCTTCAGGTTCTCTCCCATTCTCTTCCTAAACTGAAGTCACCAAACTTTGTGCTCATCACACCCCATGCCACTGACAAACTGGTAATGCTCCCAGCTCTGGAAGAGCTGTGCCAGCATATACTTCTCCAAATATGTTTCAGGATCACGTTCTGGCTCTGACAGGCATAGCTAGGAAGAAAAGAGTTCAAGGATATTTCACCTCTCCTCAAGTGAAAGTGTGTTGGCACTAGCTCCTCATCTCTCCAAATTACTTCAGTTTTGTGCAGAGTCTCCTATTTCACACACACAAAAAAAAAAATCTCTTTGCTCAGGCACAAATTAATGAAAATTAGACTCAGTGCTGTATATTACAGTCTCCTTTATGAATAGAAAGTATTGTTTGAAGGTTTCCATTAGAAATGATTGGTTTCTCTGTATGGTGGAGCTAACTTTTTTGTGAAGCTATAAATCAATATAATGATAATTTGACAATGATTCAAGATATCTGTAAGACTTCCTAGAAATTAAAATCTATTCAACTGGAAGAGAAAATTAAGTTAGTGACCTAGATACAAAAAGAGAGTATTTCAGATATCTCTTTTTTAGTTTTCTTTTCCCACTATTCATTACTTTCTTTCATTGGCTCTTAACTCTCTTAGTCACAAACCAAAGCATAGGCACATCTTATGTATATATTTGTTTGTGTGAGGACATTCATATAGTCAATCATAACTAATTAACGAATTACAGCTCAATCAAGAAACTAAAAAAATACTGCAAAACAAAGGTCTAACTTGCTATCCTTTCCTTCTCACCAAATAAATACTTTTGCACGAGTATGACTATGGCCATGTAAAACCTGTTTACAAAAGAGGGCATTTTTATCATTTTGGGGGCACTCTGGAATGGTGGAGTGGATTTTCTGTCAGACAAAACATAAGATTAAGCACAACATCTATGCAATTCAGGCAGACTTTGTTCTGCAAATGCCAGGAAAAAAATCAGTGGTAGGTTTTTTTATTTGTGTTAGGAAATTTGTGTTTTCCTCCACTTGACTATCTAAACAGCGGTTGGTTTTTTTTTTTTTTTTCAGTTTAGTTGTTTGCATGTGACCATCTTGAGAGTGGGGCAGAGAAGAACCTCACGAGATTCAACAAGGACAAATGCAGAGTCCTATATCTGGGGAGGAACAACGCCATACACCAGGACAGGCTGGGGGTGACCTGCTGGAGAGCAGCTCTGCAGAGAGACACTCGAGAGTACTGGTTGATAATAAACTGAACATGAGCCAGCAATGTGCCCTTGTGGCCAAGAAGGCCAATGGCCTCCTGGGATGCATCAAGAAAAGTGTGGCCAGCAGGTCAAGAGAGGTTCTGCTGCCCCTCTGCTCTGCCCTGGTGAGGTCTCATCTGGAGTTGTGTGTCTAGTTCTGGGCTCCCCAGCTCAAGAGGGACAGGGAGCTGCTGGAGGGAGTCCAGTGCAGATGATGATGGCCACCAAGATGATCAGGGGACTGGAGCATCTTCTAAAGGAAAGAAGGAGGAAAAGTTGCGGGAACTGGGGCTGCTGAGTCTGGAGGAGACTCGAGGGGTATCTTATTAATATTTACAAGTATCTAAAAGATGGGTTTCAGGAAGGTGGGTCATCTCTTTCTTCTATTTTATCTAGCAAAAGGACAAGGGGTAATGGGATGAAGCTGGAACACAAAAAGTTCCATTTAAACATAAGGAAAAACTGTTTTACTGTTCAGGTGAGGGAGCCCTGGCACAGGCTGCCCAGAGGGTAGTCTCCTTCCTTGGAGGTCTTCAAGATCTGCGTGGACACATTCCTGTGTGATCTGATCTAGATGGACCTGCTTCTGCAGGGGACTTGAACTAGGTGATCTCTGAAGGTTCCTTCCAATCCCCTACCATTCTATGATTCTATAAGAATTAATGAAGGATGACACTGAAAGAAATATTAGCCATAGGAAGGATGATTTTGGACAAGAGTTAGAGCAAAGGCAGGGAAAAAGAAGAGTGCATGGGATCCTCCAGGAGACGAGAGCCAAACTAGGCTGCTCCCTCCCTTAACCTAAAGTTATTTCTCCAGTAGCTGCAGCTAAAATATTCATGACTCAGTAGTGTCCACCCATATCCTGTGCAGGTCTCAAGCATGGCTCTGCACCACAGACCATCCCAAATGCCACGGATATCGGGGTCTATGCAAACCCAAAGCACACAGGGAATCTTCTCAGGACATCAGATACTCCCTCATTAAGACTTATCAAAGTGAAGTATCCTGAGCATGGGTGATTTACCTGCAGAGCTTCACACTACATTGTGTTCACTGAAATGGCCCAACACAGAGATTATTCCCTCCCTATGTGCCACAGTGGGAGGGAAAAGGAGACTATTCTGCACAGTTATGTTGTTTCCCAGCTCATCTCCTCTGGGACAGGTGAGAGGAATATTTCACCCCAATAAACCTCTGCTTCAGCACTTGATTGTGTCCACTAATTAAAGTATATAGTCAGCTTCTGAAAATGGCTGCATACACAAACATTATGCAAGAAAGTTCCACTTAAACTTAAGAAAAAACTTGTTTACTGTAAGGGTGAGGGTGCCATGGCACAGCCCGCTCTACACACTAGAATGTGGAGGCTCCTTCTCGGTAGGTTTCCAAACACGTTCCTGTGCCCCCTGATCAAGAGGACCCTGCTTTAACAGGGGTTGGGCTGGGTGAGCTCTGCAGGGCCCTTCCACCCCCACCATTCTGTAATTATGTGAAAGGAAAACAATTATCCATAAAGTAGGATTAAATTCAGTGTTTTGCACAGAGTTTTCTCCATCAAATGTAGTTTATAAGCAAATGACTCCTCTTACTGCCATTCCTCTCTGTACATGCACCTGGGTGTTTGCAAGGCTTTGATACCCATTGCAAGTATTGCTCCCAATTTTAAATTTATTTTTTTACTCTCAAGTGTAATTAATCTCACTATGCTTTCATTTACAGCAAAACTGAAATCAAAATCAGGCTGTGACTGTTGTGATGAAAGCACTCAGGATATTATTTCTATTTGCACTCTTACAAGTGATTTGCAGAGAGCAGGTGGACACCAATAGGAATAGATTGCAAAAAAAAATGGGTTATAGGTCCAGTTTACAAAAATACACAGAGCTACAGCTGAAATTACATCACCTGCTATGGGAAAGTCAAATAATTCAACATTAAGTTTCCACTCAAGTGGGAATAATAAGTCAGAATCTCAGCTTTGCAGTAAAATAAAATACTCTGAAAACAGTTTTCTATTGTCCTTATGCCTCTGTTTTTGATGAAGTTAGAACATTTCTTGTAGGTTCAAACTCTTGAAATTTCATTTCATTCCGTGTTTTGCCCTGGCTTTACCATTTTGACTTTTACATAAAGCAGAGTATTCTCAAAGAGTTAAAATAATAAAGTTAAAGAAAAACCTCCTGATTATGCCCTTAGATATGCTCATAGAGTAACAATTTAAGGACAGGGAATCAGAAAACCCTCCATCAGAAAAATGCCAGCCCAGCCCTGCTCACTGGCAGCAACTCCCAGTAATATTCATTCAGCTTCACTTATATAACATCATGGGCCTAGTGCTCTCTTGAAAAATTATTCCTATTAAAGAGTTCCCGAAAATCCAGAAACATAGTCTAGTAAAGAAAAAATAATCTGTGTGAGGAGCAGGTCTAAATAAAAATAATCAATTACTTCTCTTGTACTTAATAGCATAGATGTCAAGGCAGAACTAATTTGTATGGTGTAAAAAAAAATAAAAACCACCTTACAATAAGGACAATCACAACATCAATGCAAAACCTGGCTGCAATTTGATTTTTTTACATTTACAAATCCTTTTCTTATGCATCTCCCAACAGTAGAGCTCTACATTCCTTACAGGAGAAATTAAGCACTCTTATTCCCATTTTGTATATGGAAATTGAGCTAGGCATAATTGAATAGCCAGATGACTGGAGGTCATGGAGCAATCAAGATTTTCTGAGTCCTAAGTCAAGACTCTGTCCATCAGGAATGGTCTCTAAAGCTGAAAAAGAAGGTTGCTCATAAAATCATGCAAGGTTAAATAATGGGTGTATAGGTGACTACAGGGCCTTTGCTCTCTCTTTTTCCACCTCTTTCTTTTTTTATTTTATTTCACAAGGAGAATAAAACTTTAAACTGTTCATGTTCCTACAAGACTCTTCATTAGAGTCACATCATAAGACCATATATTGAGAGAAATGGTGAAGAAGTAATTGCCAGATATAAGTTACAGAGAACACGTCAGGAGTTAGTCTGTATTTTATGCTATTTTATGCCTTAATATCTCACAACACAGCTGAATTTATTTCCATGTTCTCACAGGCTAACTCAGGTGCTAAAAATACACAAAGGCAGACCCTCCTGCCTCGGTTTTATCATATCAGATCACCTCACTTCTGCCAACGTGGCCCAGTTAACTGTTTTCTAGAGCTGCCTAAAGCCAGACCTGAGTGAGGTGGCATCAGAGAAGCCTCTGCAACAGAACAGTCCTCTGTCTTTAGCTCAAAGTCATGAAAAGGGCTGGAACGCATAGTCATGACCACTGAATTTCTACCATCCATGCCACATATTTAGTGCAGAATATACTTTAGGGAAATAAAAATTCAGCAGCAAGTAGGTCCTTGCTCTCCATACAGCAGTGCAAAAACAAGCTGCTACCACCCAACTGAGGGAGTAAAACACGGATCTGGAAACAGACAGGACTAGTTGTGACAGCAAGAAGGCTTGGATTAGAAGCCCTGTTAAATGTCAGGGTCTTGAGAAAATTGAGGTCTTGTGAAGCTGTTGCATCCCAGGGGTTGGGGATGGGCCATCACATCCCATTTCCAGGCTGCCACATGCCCTCCAGCTCTGAAGATGATGCCATAACCAGAGCCACCAACAGCACTGATGGGAAGATGTGTAAGGATAAGATTATTTTTTGAATAGCCAGAAGGACTGAGAAGAGTTTGCAGATTAAGACAGGCTTGATGTGCAACCAAGATAAAAATCTCTGATCAGAAACCATTTAGGGAAGAAATAATATGCCAAGAACTGGATGCTTAATGCAAAACTGCATCTCCACAAGTGAGAGGGCTGACTCCACCTGTGAATCCTGACCACTTTATGTTCGGAAATGTACATCAACCCTCTTCAGCCTTCTCTTTGCTGCTATAGAAAATTCTGCAAATGTTTGAAAACACCAGCCACAGATGTTATATCTGAAAGCAATGCAATTGTGAGTCTCGTAGTTTACCTTCCCAGTCATTACTCTTCATTAATCCTGCTGCCCTGCTCATCAGGCTGAGAACTCCTCCAGAGAATTCGAATTAAGTAGGTGGGCTCCTTTAAGGATGGAGCTGGAACTGAATAAACTTGGCACAGCTCAGCATCTTCATTTATCTGATTCAAAGTTTGTTTGGTGATTCTCTTTTTACAGGAGACTCATCTTTTTAATTCTTTCCCGTGGGCAAACTCCAGAGGTAATGGACAAAATGCCAGAGTGAACACAGAAATATTATGACATCCTCCAACAGAACAAATACATTTTTTCACTAAAGTAAAGAAATAAATAGAATTAGTAATGGCTCTGCAGGCTGCATACTGGCTTAACCACTCAAGTGGAAGCAGGCTGGGACTGCTGCACAAAATCTCTCCAGAAGCCAAAAAAACAGGAGGAACAAATGTGTTTGCAATAGGGAGATCTTCCCGATGCAGCACAATTTACAGGCACTGACTATACATGTGGGATGAGATAGGACGGAGGAGAGTGTTCTTATAAAGTTTCTTCTGGTTCCTCACTGTGCACCAAAGCACTGGAGAGATGGGGAGTACGCTCTGCCTGTGCCAACACCATACACAGAGCATCAGTGTGGGCAATGAGAGGGGAAAAATGGGGAGGTTATTGTCACAAGGACTTGGACTGCTCAAGGCACAGGTTAGGTGATTGCCCCATGCAGAAGTGGGGAGCTGGGGAAGAACAGCACAAGGATCAGTGTCCAAGGGACATCTGTTCCATGGCCCTGCCTCACTGTCACTTGAGGGGTGCAGGTAGCCCCATGCTCCTGGTGCTCCATCCAGATGGAATAAGATTACTTCACCACTCACCATGCTCCCTCCTTGAGCTTCTCTGCGTCCAGGATGAAACAAACACAGTTTGGCTCAGTCTCACACATCTCCCCTGGATTGTGTAAGGGATATGCAGAAGTTAGTGCCATCCCCAGGGCATCTTGAGACGCTTTGGTGCAAAGGGAGGCTGAAAGCCATCTCTTTCCTGATCCACTCACACCAGGGGGAAGCAGCTCCTGACTGTGGGTACTTGATTTAATAAGACCTAAAGATGGACACTGAAGCTGCAGATTCAGGGGAAATCAGTGTTTGGGGCTGTGGAGAATTCACAAGAGGCAGCGACTCCTCAAGCTTGGAAGCGCCAGCTTTACCAAAATCCACACAGCAGCTCTATGGGGAAATATGGCCTCAAAGCAAATTTGTGAGTGCAAGTTCATGGAAAAAAAATCAACAGATCAAAATCCACTTTTTTTTTCTGACCATGGTGCAAAGCGCCACAGAGTATGTCCAAAGCAGCAACTGTGATAACATTGAAGGGCTGTGCTTTTGCTGTCACACTTTGGACAGCATGCTTTCCCTGAGCTCTTGCTATGAGAGTTTCTCATCAGGATGAGGATATCTATGATTAAGAGCTCTTGGTCCACTATTCTCTGAACTTCTTGCTCTTGTCCTAGAGCTCAAATATCAAGAAGGAACAACCCAAAAGGAACCTCAGCAGTGCAGAACACAAAACATTAGACTAAAAAATACCAAAGTCTGCTGAAGGCATAAAAGGTGGCCAAACATTTCTGCATGATATAGTGCCTGAGTGGAACGACTGCTCATACAAGGCTCTGACTAAACCTCAGTCTGAGCCTCAGTAGAAAATAACTCTGATAACTAAGGAGTGGGGGTAGGAGGAAAGGAGAGGGGTTTTTTCACCTCTATAAAAGCAAACCTATGAGAGCAATCATAATGATTGCTTTCTACATTGCTTGGTCTCTCTTAGACATCAATTTCTGCCTTGCTACTCACCACAAAGTCCCTTTTATAGGTCTTATCCTTTTCAGATCTGCTGATACATCTGTCTCCCTCAAGATGACTCCTCTGGCCTGCAAGCGAGCACCCCATGTTCACACCATGATGGAAAAGTCACCCAAGCAACTCTTCGGGTTTTTAGATCCCTGGTCCTGGTGCTTGCAGCATGGGGAAGCATTTTTCACTGGAAAAATACTTTTATATTGCTGTGAGTCTTGGGTGAAACTTCAGCTCAGTAGGCTATTGACTGAAAAGCAGTAATTATATTCTCCACAACATTGGGAACTGGGCCATGATTGCCTGATGATTAGGAGAAGCAATTTACAACCAAAACTAAACATTGCTCCAAATAAATTGGGTAGGCAATTACAAAGCCAAAGCTCTTCTGGGTAATCGTAATGAGAATGCAGTTACAGCAGGTGAGTGTTGGAATGTTCCAAGAGCATTTCATTTTCCAAGGATAGCAAACCACAGAGCTGCCTCCAGATAATGAACCAGATGCAAGTATCCATGGAACAGATTTCTAAGGCATGAGGGACATGACTCGGAGGAAGCACAAGGCAAAAAGTTAAAGAAGCCCTGAGCCACAAGGCCAGATGAATCATTCAAAAGGTATCTGTTAAAAGCCCTGAGGATTTGTTTACCTGCTATTCCTGACAGTTATATAGTGCTATCACTTTGAGCTTAGAAGAAACAAGCTATATTAGCAAAAAAAACATGTTTGTAACTGTGAAGCTGTTTGTAACCATGAGGCACATCTAGCTTTATCCCTCTATTCATCCCTTCACTTTTATTTTGTAAAATCTATGCCAATTGGTTAACCAGGTTTTTATAACCTTCAAATTCACAGTCTGTGGTGTCCAAGAGTCGGACCAAGGTCTTGCCTCCCTCACAGTTTATGCTCCAGCACACCTTGGCCATGCTCAATGTCTGCAGCCACACGTGCTCTCCCAGCATACTCTGGCAGCAGCCAGAAGTTTTTGCTGAGCACTAAGTACTAGCAATTTAAAAGTCACAGATTGAGGAGTAAGAGTATAATGGAGTTGAAAGAGTAAAATACATGATAGCAAAGCATCCGCATTGTACTGTCTTGTCACGCTGCTCATTGGAATTAAATCATTATTTTTATTCCATAAATCATGTAATATTTTACTAAAGCTTTCTGTAAATTAGTCTTTACAAATTCACAGGGAGAAGTCTTCATCCCTTAAATTAAAAAGAAACAATTTAGTGTTACGGCAAACAATGGATAACTAGTGAAGGAGTTCACTTGTGCAGAGACAGAGACTAATTGGAAACTTCTCCCTTCCAGTTCTGCTTTGCACTGCTAATCATAACTCCATACAAGCACGGCTGCAGATGAAGAGTGGATGTGGGATCAGGGCACAAAAGGTTAATTAAAACACTCAGTCAAGAACGAGGAAGATGACTGTAAATCAACCCAAAGCAGCAGAACTACCTTTGCCGTGTGTGATATTCTATGGCTGCTCTTTGCTAAATGAAATACCCTTTTTACACTGCCATAAGTGACATTTCATTATTTTGTTTGCCATAGAATTTGTTGCATTGCTGTCTTCTTTCCATTCCAAATTTCACTGGACTTTCTCTGAATTCCTTGCAATGCCTTTTGTTTTTTCCCCTTTTTTGGCTGAGTTTTGCTGAGCTGAATCACTGCAGGGACTGTGCCAGCCGCTCACTTTGTGTTTATGGCTACGTGCCTCCTACTAAGGACACTGGGCATATTTTGAGATCCTCTTCCAAAAACACTAACCAGCTGTCATCTCTGCATTTCTCTTCTCCAACCAATCTCTTTTCCTACCTCCAGACACACAAACTCTCAGACAATCTGTTGTAAAATTGTTGCTTGCTCCTCTGTTGCACAGTTCCCATCCCCACCATGGGAAGATGCCACAGAGCTGAAAGAAACTTTTGTTTTCTTTTGTTTTCTTTTGTTTTCTTTTGTTTTGTTTGTTTCATATTAAAGGCTGTGCTGAAAGCCTGTGACCTTCTGGGGTCTTTGCTGATGAAGGGGCCATCATGCTCTCACCATGCCAGACCAGTGCAGAGTACCAGGGAAGGACTGCATTGTCCCTGTGCAGCTGCATGGCAATCACTTTCAGACATTTCTCTTTTGGGGATTTCCTCCTTTTGGCCATCCAGAGTGTTAATTTCAGCAACACAAAGCACATGCCGTATTCCAGTTGATCAGTCCCAAAACAGAAAAGTGAAATATTTCTGATACCCAAAAATCAAGTTCTCCATAAGTCACTTTCAAATATTGAGATTAAATCTCTTCCAGGATACTGACACCCTTCCTAAAATCCTGCAGGAATGAGATTTCTCTATAGTTATGTTTAATTATGGTGTCACTTGTATCATCTGAAATCTGCTTTGTATTGGCACAAACTCAATCCAATAATCAGAAATGTATGGCCTGTACTTTAAGCAATAAACAGGTTTCCTTTTTTAAAACAACCATATGTTGCAATCTGTTGTTAAGCAGGACCTCCCCACTAAACTACATGTTTAAAAATCCCAATATCTCTAAAAACCCCAACATGGTTTGTTTTCAGGAGCAAAAGTCTCTGTGGGATCCCTTCAGCCAGATGGAGACAGTAACCGTGTGGGCTGAGCCATGAAGAGAGACTTCAGCGTGGGAGGAATGAGTTCCCTCCAGCAAATGGTCCATCTCCCTCTGGAACAGACATCCCAAGGGGATCAGGTGAACTGCAAACCAAAAACACCTGTTCTCTGCCACTGACATTAAAGGAGCTGGAAACGTCTCGCTGTGGCGGGGAAGTCTGCAACCCAGAGTTCAGACAGACTCATCCTGTGTTCTGGGATAAATTCCTGCTGCTTGATGATCTTAAGTGTCTTTTCCAACTGTAAAGATTCAATGATTCTACAGAGGTAAACATGGAGGTAAACATGTACCGAACTCACTCACTACAGGATACTCACACACCCTTGCAGAGCCAGTCCAAAGGACGTTTCCTTTTGCTGTGCCAACACATTAGCCAAGGAAAAGTAACAAAAGCAGCTAAAAAGCAGAAAAATATCACAGAAATGGTTCACTCAGCTCCTGCTTTCTACTGACAGCTATCTGAGTGTGCTGAGTTAATTTTACACTTTACTGAAAGGAGGTGTCAGAGGGACAGAGCACTAAGCAATACAGAACAGATTTCAGAAGAAAAGTCCATGAAAGGCCAACGTATCCAGATCCTAAAGCTCAGAAGGGGTTCAAGCTGACAGGGATCCCCACGAGGCAGATGGAGAAGCAGCAATTTGGCTTTCACTCCTCTGCAGTAGCAGTAACCTTTCCTTCTCCCAAATCCCACATACTCCAAAATGTCGAGCAACAGATAGAAAAAAACATTTTGCCTTTTTCAGCTCATTAATGCTGTGAGCGCTTCTCCATTTGTCAGGACTTAAAGTTAATCAAAAGATTTTACTCTCTTTTATTTCTTTAAACCACAGAATCTATTTATAGCTGTCTGCTTCTTTTTGCGTAGAAGAAAAAATGAACCCTCCAATGCATCCTTTTTGTTCTGATCTTTCCTGATCGATACAAATCCCCTCAATCTTTACCTTTCTGTTTTGAGCAATTCATCGCATTCATCATTAAGGCAGAGTCTTTCAGCTTCAACCTGGATATCCCCGTTGACTTACTCAACTTCATCAAAACCAAACCAACCTGTCAAATATATCACAGTCATGGTCCTACACTAGGGCAAGAAAAATTCTCTTGGCTGAGGTGTTCGAGAGATAAATAAATACATTATTTTAGTGAATGTTTGAGTCTCCCTTTTGTCGTCAGAAATCCAAAACATTTTCTAATAGATATACCTGGGTTTTTTTTACAGTCTGCTGATTAGGAGGGCATTGATGTCTCCAACAACTTCTATGCTGTATAAGGAGCAATTATAGGTTATGACAGGCAATGACAGTGAATTAAGGGCTGTGATGATGTGGAGACTACAAATCACAGAATAACACAGAATGGTAGGGATTGGAAGGGATCTTTAGAGATCATCTAGTCCAACGACCTGCCAAAGCAGGTCCATCTAGATCTGATCACACAGGAACATGTCCAGGCGGGTTTTGAAAACCTCATGAGAAGGAGTCTCCACACACTCCCTGGGCAGCCTGTTCCTCTTCTAAACAATTTAGAAGGGTGACTTTGTTGCTTTCAGGGAGTATGTTAGTGTGGGTCTCAGCTGGTACACACATTCTCACTTCCTGGAGAGAATAAAAACATTCTAATTTGGGAATTTGGGGGTCAAAGGAAGAAGGCCTACAATGTCCTCCCACACCTCCTCACTGACGGTTTGATAATGACATCTGTAAAAACCTGCATTTATTATTGTCTTGTTTTTTATTGTACAAAACTTCATCTAGAGACAAGGAAATCAATCCAGACAGGTCATGTAACCCACCTGAGATCTTGCAGCAAATCGGTGTAAGAACTGGGATTAACACTTTTGCTCTCACACTCCCATATCTAAGGGCATTTAAATACAGAGGATTCAGATCAAGCACACTTTTAGTGCGGAGCAGGATCATGATGGTCATATTAATTCCTCAGCTTTCCTTTATATTTCACAGAGCGTTCCTCTCATTAAAAACAGCTCTGGCATTTTCTTAAACTAACTGAAGTTGTCTTCATTATTATCATAGTCACATCCATGGAGTATCAAAATATGCTACTTGTTCCATTATTGTCAGTATTGTTTGTTTCATTTGTATGAAAATGTCCATAATTGGCAATATTTCCATAAATTAGTTGATATCGTGCTAACAAAATGTTACAGCTTGGCACAAATGAAAAGATTTATGTCTGCAAAGTCTCAATTCATCTTGAAGTTTAATTATAAAAATTTATTGTTAACTTTCTGTGCTTTTTTCCTCAGTAAATGCCCCAAGACAAGAAGTAATTATCATAAAATGCAAACATGCCTCCCGGAGGTAACCAGCACAAGGGTTATTTATCAGTTAATAGGCTATCTTAGCATTTGATATCATGCAAATCCCTCATCATTATGGAGATTTAATTTACACCTTTCATTTCTTTTTCTTTTGGTAATGCTTTACTAAATCCATTTCAGATGCTGAGTGTTATCCGTTATCACAATAATAATACCTCTGATTTATTCCTTTCTGGACATGTGTCATTACCAAGAAAATAGCTTATCACTTAATGATATGAAGGGTCTGGGGTTTTGCAATGCTTTCCTGCAATTCAAAAGCCATGTTAAATAACAATTTCCACAATTAATAACTATTTTGAGGCATTTTGATCATTGTTGAGGGTCTCTGCAGCTCACCAGTTCTCACCCTTGCTTCCAGCAGTCCAGAAATCACAGGCTGTCAGCTCTCCTTCCCTTACAAAAGGTGCAAAATCAAAGTTCTCCCCTTGCCAACAATCTTAATCCCTCCCACGTGCATAAATGGCAATCCCTTTGGTATTACCTGTGGAACGCCCAAAACTCCAAGCAAACTACCCTGTAAATGCAGAGATCATATTCGCTAACATCAAAGGGCTGAAATGAGGGAATAGACACGCAAACAATCATCTCAGCATGGACAGGCAAAGACAATCAAAATGTTACCAAGGTTCTGCAGTGACTGATGGCATGAGCATCTCTTTCTTTACATATTTTGTCACGGGGAACATTTGGAAAACAGAAAACAGGATGAATGTTCAGTTTTACACCAAAAAAAATATAATCAGCCTTCTTTTCCAGCATATGGTAAGCCTTGCTAACCTACACTGATTTGTAGTGGGACAGCGATCTCATATGAGCAAATGCTGCTCAGTGTGATCATGGTTATATTCCAACAGCTGACAAGGTGTCACCTGACCCGACTTCACACTTGGCCCAAAACCCTGAGGAGAAACCAAGCTCCATGCTCACCGCTTGTGAGATCTGCCCAAGCCAAGCAGAGGTAGTTCGTGAACATCTGCAGCAAGCTCAGGTCCAGCTTTGCTGAGGTTCTGTGTTTTAATCCCAGCCAGAAACTCAGCTCCACACAGTCAGTCACTCACTCACTCACTCTTCTCCAGCAGGACTGGGGAGAGAATCAGAAGGAAAGGCGATTTAACAGGTAAAGCAAAAGTAATGCATAAAACAAGCAAAACAAGGGATTAATTTACTACTTTCCATCACCAGGCAAGTGTTTGGACATCTCCAGGAGAGTAGGACTCCATCACATGTGCTAGTTGCTTGGGAAGACAAACATCATCACTCCAAACATCTTCCTCCTCCCACACATGGGAAGAGGACTTTGTGGACATGAACTTTACAGACACAGAAGGCAGTCTTTCCAGTGTTCAATGTGCAAAACCTTGCTTACAAGCTCACAAACAGTACAAGGAAACTCAGATTGGAGGTGAGACTGTCCTCAATGCAGCTCGTCTCCAAATTTTGCCCTTCGTGCATCCCATGTCATATGTATCTAACATTTCCAGCTACCTGAAATTTTCCCACAACATGGACCAGTAGAGAAACCAAACGTCCAGGGATAATACACACCACAAACAACTATGTCTTTCCTGCTATAAAGCTAGTGCAGTTTACATAATTATTTCCAGTCCACAACCGGAATTAGCTGCAGATGTAAGCGGTACATGTCCACCATCAGCCATTTCCTAGCTGCAGCGCAGATGCTCAGACCATATTGTCGTCAGTACAGTTCCCCATTCTGATATTGTATCCTAATGAAGCATATAATGTGCCAATTTACAGTGTGGATGGGCTGATATCTTCATAAGGAGCAACTCTGCATGCTACAGTGTCTGAAACGCTGGCCTCTGTGATGACATACTGTTCAAAGAGGAGTTTCTTTTCTGTTTTCTCCCCAAAAGAGATAGAGCATCCCCCAGGAAGAACTTGGACTGTGCTTGACACATTCCCAAGGTGTTTGCCACACACTTTCCAGTCCAGACCAGCAACACATGGCAGATTACAGCTCCCACATTTCCTCTCCAAAACTTTTGTAATAGTCATCTTCAGCAAACCATCCCAGTTCTGAACAGACTTTGCTGATGCTTCAGTTTTCTTCACCTGAAGGTCATTTTACTACATGCAGTGAGAAGTGTGGCTATGAGTTTACCATCAAGAATAGAGGTCAGGACTCCTGGATTTCAATTTCCATCAGGGTATGCCCTAAACAAGTCATTTGGACCTGATTGTCTGGGAGCACGCAGAGGGTCCGGGAGACTTGTGGAGGCTCAGCACTTCTGAAAACTGTAACCTTGTTTTGTGCCTCAGTTAATCCATCTGAGCAAGGGCATAGTGCTGTAAAAAGCCCCAATATCATCTTAAAAAAAAAAAAAAAAAAAACACATGTGGCAAAAAAATGCAAAGCACGGTCACACCTGCACACTATACAACCCATTTGGCAGCTTTTCACACACTTTCACCCTCAGCTTTACTATCTAAAGCCAACCACGAAGACAATCACAAAACATCAATAACTCTTTTCTTCTGCTTACAAAGCTGTGGTAGTGCTTTTTAATCATGTATGAATATTCATGCCCAATATGAGGGAGTGCTTGGAATTCATGGGTATAATTTTTAGGGGATAACAAAGATAACCCTGTGATGGTGATTCATTTAGACACGACTGGAAGTTCACCGCCAGCAGCACCCAAGTTTGGCTTTTGCTAACGCAGAAATAATTCATATTTTTGATGTCACTATCGGATGGAGGGATACAAACTTAGTAGGAGAATAAATAGCATGAATCATCCTTTTTTCTTTCTTTTAGAGGCATTTGTACAGTGCTCTTAACCTAATTGCACCAGTATTTCTGTGAGTAGTATTCAGAAAGACAGACAGAAAAATTATGTTCTCTGAAGGACTTAACGCTTTGCCTGTAAAGCTCCTCCTGTGGTGAGCTGGAAATGGCAGGAACATAAAACCTACAGGCAGGGCAGCAGTTTCCCCTCAAGTTTTGTACTTTCATCAGCTCCCTGTACATCTTAAGATCTTATATTACTTAACACTGAAAGTGTTCTTAAGAGTCTCAAAAGTCGCACACATTTGTCCTAGACACCATCACACAACAAAAAAAATCACTATATGGGAATATCCAAAAATAATCACACCAAAATCTTTCAGGACTGCTGTAAAGACTCCTAAAAACTTAGGATTTTCCACCATGGAGGTTTTTCAGGTAATGACAGAATTAAGAGACTGTGGATGGGGAGGTGTGGGTGTACAGCAAATGCACGGACCTTCCCTACTCCGCTTTAGAGGGGTGTAATTATGCTGCCCACTTCAGAATAAAGGCTCAACTCAACAGGCACTAAAACAGACACCCTATCCAATCTATGCTTCCTGATGCTCCTTTTCAAAAAAATACTTAAAATACCAGAACCAATCCCTTGCAAAGACATATAGAGGTGGTGAAATATGGTGAGTAAATCAAGACAAATGCAAACTAACTGACTCCTGTAGAATCTTTTTCTCCAGACCTAAAGTTCCATAACCCAGTGAATGGGAACTCATGCCAGCACTTCCATTAAGAGAAATGTCATAAACAAATTTTTGTTTGAGGAAAGTTTTCTCTTTTTTTTCCCTTCTATTTCACTATTATCACTATTCATAGCCCACCTCTTACCTTCAAAGCACATTAATTCTTTGAACATTCCTGTGATGTGAGTGATTATTAGTCTCGTTTTATGGATGAGGAAAATGAGACAGAGGTTAACTGACTTGCCCATAGGCCCAGCTCTATAGATACATAAAGAAAGAAATAGGGAGATGTTTTACATTTATTAGTTTTAATATGCTCTCAATCCTGCAGAGTTGGACTTGTGGTAATTAAGGCAGTCAGCTTTAACAGTCAGTGATGTGCGAGGTAAGGAACCAAGGCAGTTCTTTAAAGCCACTATAAAACACTTTTAAAATAACTTTCTTGTGATGTATGAGCACGTGAAGAGTGAGAAGGCTTTTATCCTCACTCATTTTGTATCATGGACCTGCTCGGTGCTTGAGTGCTTAGAATCTGTCTCTGACAGGCTTTCTGCAGGGGACATGGGACAGCACTGCTCCATCCTGAAGGGAGGCATCTCCTGCACTTCTGAAACACAAAGGAAAGCTCCCCAAAGCAACACTTTTCTGCAACACTATAAATATCTCACCTTATGATTCAAGTTAATTAATTTTGTTCCTTCCTGAGCTGTATTGGGTCAAATAAGCCTTACCATACAAAAAAATCAGAATTTCCTGCATAATCTAGCGAGTGAGTGTATGTGTGAGAGCACCTCTACCAAAAAGCACCTGGAGAACTTCTTAACTTCAGATCCTTAAGAAACAATCAGTGTTTTAATGCAGAAATTCCCAGAAGGGCAACTGAAGAGGAATAACTTCCAAAAATCAAACTAATCGTAAACTAAAATCAAGCTGTCTTTATGGCTAATTTTCTCCAGCTGCACCCAGTACATGAGAAATATCAAAGAAAGATACTTCAGCTGTTAAAACAACCCATAAAACTCTAACAATGTCTTTCAAATCCTTGTAATCCCTTGGTAAGTATCTCGGTGAGTACCACTACAGCATCACATTAGGCCTGCATAAGAAGCCAGGTAGGATGCTCAGATCACTGCAAATGGATTGGTGGGTTGTGGTGTGGTCCTTTACCTACCCAGGAGACAGGTTTTGCATCATTTCAGAAGTGGCATCTCCTCACGAACAGAGGAACGCTATGCACAGCACCGTGCACACGGTGCTGCACATATTCCCAGAGGCATCTGCTGTCCCCTTTGGTAAAACAAAACTCTGCCAACCTTTCACTCGCTCCAGGCAAGAGGAAAAAAAGTCACTGAATGAATTAATTAGTTATTAAACACCAAGACATCAGTTTTGACTCAGTAAATATTCAAGAGGCAGGTTGCTGGAGTCTGGGAATAGTAATTTGAGGACACATTTCTACCTGCTTCCTTACTCTCTTGTTCCTTGGGCTCTGCTTTTGATCACTGCTGAAACAAGTCACTAGGAAAGGTTAGGGTTTTTCTGATCAGATATAGCTGATCTATTGCTTTTATGCTATATATTACAACGTGCAAACGGTAAGACACAGAAACGGGTAGCCAATGCATTTGCTACCCATGAAGTATATAAGAAATGTAACACTAGAGAAACTCTTACTTAGAAAGGAAGAGTGAAAAATGGCATTCAGACACAATAAACAGAATCTTTCTGAATAAAGCAACTAAAAACCCTAGGAATAACTGTGCTGGAAAAGCATGACCCATTTCACCTCCTCTTCTGAACTGCCTACAGTTCTTCTTGCATGAATAGCACAACATGTCTGGACAAACTTGATGCCTCCCTCCTGCCTTTATATTCAGAAAAAGAAGTGTTTTGCCTCTTCTTAGGCACAGAAATGAAATACAGCCCTCGTGTACAGATAATAAGCTACTTGAACTTGGAAACAGCCTCCTGCTGCTCCCCAAACCTCTAAAGGAATTCACACAGCAAAAGCCTGACTGTCCACTGGTGGTAAACAAGTATTTCTATTAAATATCTCTATTCAAGCCTGTTAAAGGCAAAGGGCCTCTAACTGGACTGTATGATGGTTCTTTAAACATACGATCCCAATAAGATCTGAAGATATCCAAGTAGGAGGAGATCTTCAGAAAGGTCATGTAGGAATGCATCTTGCACCAGACTGGGTGGTTCAATATGACTAGAGACAAGATACCACATAAGAGCAAGAGTTTCCTGCAAATGGTCTTGTAAGCCACGTTTTTATAGTTAAGGGGTTTCTAATACGCTGCCATCTGATTTCACAGTGTAAGCTTGGGAATAAATTAATTACACAGTGCCTGACCCACAACCTCTGGTCTAATCACCCCAGTGTAAGTCCTCTCCTGTATTTTGAAGACGTAGTTGGCATTTGATAAGGATTTTGCTCCCCATTAATTGTCCCTTGTAATGAGCGTTCATGAAATTTAATTTCTTTAATGGATTTCTCTCGTCCAACTGGTCTGGACAGCCCAATTCTTGGCTTTGTGTCAACAGTTATTAAAATATCTTGTTTCACTTTCAAAAATAAAAGTAGGAGTAACACTCAAATGTGTATACAACATTGAGGGAAACAGTTTGGAGTAAGTCTGTAAGAGTGACAGATGGGAGTGGGCCCAGTTAGGAGCAAAAGAGTAAAGCCCTTGACCACAGCAGAAGAGCCTTTTCCCATGCATTCCCCCAGCTTACCACACCTAACCTGACAAATTTAGTTTGCAGTAGATGCAGTGATCATAGAATCAATTTGGTTTTAAAAGATCTTTAAGATTATCAAGTCCAACCCCTTCCTTCACATTTCTCAGCCCACCACTAACCCCTGGCCGAGAGCACCTCAGCTCCACAGCTTTGCAATAGCTCCAGGGATGGGGACTCCCCCAGCTCCCTGGGCAGCCTGGGACAGGGGCTGACAACCCTCTCAGGGAAATCTTCTTCCTAATATCCATTCTGAAGGCATATATTATCATACAGTGTATTAGTTAAGCAGGTTTCTCCATCTACCTTATCATGCTGAGCACCTCTACTGCATCTCCTGTGATACATTGGTCACACGAATAACCCCTGGATCAGCATGTCTCTTCACACACCTCATCCTATCAGCACCAGCACTTCATTCACTAGACAAATGAAGAGTTGAATGCCAAGTCTGAGCACTAGATTTGGTTTTATACTTTTAACTAGAGCACAAGGCATGAGTCCAATCGGGCCTGACAGGGCAACAGAGCTGCTGAGTGGTAGCATTAGCCCAACTGCCAGAATACACAGCTTTCAAAGACTATATTTTCTTGAGTCTTACATTATTAATTCCTTCTCTTCAGGTTTGTTATTAAATCATCTACAGATTAATACAGTTATTATTACAGTTCTACACTATATTAAAAATGCCCTGCACATCTGGTATAATCAGACAGAGGAGTATCACCCAATTTGATTGCAAATAACAATCCCAGGATATTAGCTTGGTAACCACAGTATTTTCCACCTCACCAGCTCCCGGGAAGGGTGGTTCAATCACCACTGACACAGAAAGGACTTCCAGCCCTGTGTCCCTGCTACAAAGAGGAGTGATACCCTCAGCTGCACTTAGAGCATTGGCAGCACAAAGAAGGCCATCTTTCCCCTTTACTCAGTGCTGTTAAGGGTGAGGTCACATCTAGAGTACTGTGTCCAGTTCTGGGCTCTTCAGTGCAAGAGACACGTGGTGAGACCGGAAAGAGTCCAGTGAAGAAGCACAAGGATAGTAAAGGTATTGGAGCATCTCTCCTGTGAGGAAATGCCAAAAGAGCTGGAAGACTTTAGCCCAGAGAAATTTCAGGGAAATCTTACCCATGTGTATATACCTTAAAGAAGAGTGCAAAAAGAATTGAGCCAAGCTAGCAGAACCCAGTAGCAGGACCAGATGCAATGGGCACAAACTGAAACACAGGAGGTTCCCTCTAAACATCACAAAACACTTTTTTGCAGTGAGAGTGACTTAGCAATGGAACAGGTTGTCCAGGGGGATTGTGGAGTCTCCATCCATGCACATATTAAAAAAACATACAGATAATCCTGACCTTACTTGAACAGAAGGATTGCACCAGATGTCTTCCAGAGGTCCCCTCCAGCCTCAGCGAGGCAGTGTTTCTGTGACTCCACATATGTTTTTGTTTTAATATATACACAGTAGTTATTCTGCAATAGAGTTAGCATCCAGACAGCTGCAGAGGACAGATAAATCAAGCATAACCTGCACAAAGCAAAAGCAGTGAGGCTTAGAGAAAGTAAATGCAGGAACTGCTCACACCCTGTGTGATGAAGAGCTACCAGCATCAAAAGTAGACAATAAGTACCTACAAGTAAGAAATGGATCATTATTTTTAACGAACACTTTAATTCATTAAACACAGCATTTCCTTTTCTGCCACTGAATGCTCTGTGATCAGATGACAATAGTTTTAGACATGATTGTTGTTTACAGTTGTCCAGAAAGCCTATTACTCCTGTACTCCATATTTCTCATTATTTTCCCTGTGTGACTGCCACTTACTGGGCAGGGTTATTTTTCTCCAGCTGCATATTTTGAGGAAGAGTATTTGTAAAATGTCAAAGACTGGTAATTATGAGCAATTGTGAGGAACATTCTAGATCTAAAGTACAGGAGCTGCAAAAATAGCCATAAAAACATATCCAATGTGATACCTCCTGTGTTATTAAAAGGACTTTTCTGCAACAGAAAACTTCTGTCACCTGAGATATATTTTCTGGGGTCATTGTGTCTCCCTACAGCATAGGGTGAGACAGAACAGAGATTAAGAAGGGAGATGACAAAGATGGCTTGGAGATGTGGATGAAGAGCTTAGTGACCTTGAACTGAGGGATGGAAACAGTAAGACAATCCAAGACTAGAGACAGCTAGGCAAAACATCAGTGTTAGGAGAAGTAATGTATGCTATAGAATCATAATTCATGAGCTCATGATTAGAGATCAGCAACACAACTCTCTAAAGGCCCAAAGGAGAAAGATGGGATCTTATAGACTATGGGGTATTAGAGATGCAGAAAGGAAACTGGGAAAGGGCCCTGAAAATTAGGAAAATAATTCAAGAACAACAATTCCTATGCCTTGTGGTTGATCAGCATCCCTTGGTGCTATGAGGACTATCAGAGCTGAGACAATTCTTGTGCTTTTAAGGTTTTCTTTAAAGTTCCAAATTCAGTTATCATCTAACGTTTAGAGGATTTCAGTTGAGCTGGTCAAATGGGCAGACTGACCATTGCTGAGAGCATCCTGTAAAAGCAAACCATGTGCACTCCAAAGAAAACAGGAAGGCTCTGACATTTATTTAGTGAATTTTAGTTTTTCAATCTTATTGCTTTCCAAGCAGAGTAGTGACTCAGCATGGGTAACTCCCAAATGAAAATTTAACCAGGAATTTAATTCAAAAGCCTAATTAAACAATGGGCATCTTCTGGATTTCTTCGGCTATTTTGGCCTTCAGGGAACATATGCTTGTACAAAGCACTCATAAATCAAAGTGAAGGTTGCAAGTACAAAATACCTCTGTCCTCAGCATGTCACCTGTGTCAGGAACAGCCAGGCTGGTGACAGAGACCAGACACAATCAACTCCAGTCATTTTAAAAGATTATCCTTTGCAAATTATATCAGATATCCTAGGGGATTGGATGATGAGTAGCCTACCTTAGTAGGGCATAGGACTCTGACTCAGGAGGTCATTTCCATTAATTTATCTTTTACATTAAGTCAATTAATCACCCATTAAGGATTGCAGTTGCACACTAGTTGAAAGCACATAGAAAATACTATGGCCAACACAGTCTTTAAAAGGAACACAGGGAGAGATGAGCTTTTCAGTGCTGTATGCAGGCACTGAAGAGCAGTGTCATTTTTTGATGAGTGGTATTAAATACCGCACTTCCAACATGGGTGATTCTAGGTGAGGGAGCAACAGGACAGGACAATCCTGCCTGTGTCCTTCCCACGGCAATAGCTAGTTCATCCCTCCATATCCAGAGAAGCAAAGGAGCTCAGTCACATAAGCAAGAGATAATTATCCCTTGGCTTTGTAGATCCAATTCTTGCACAAAACAAAACTAAAAAGTTCCCCAGCTTATTTTCAATTCAGAATAAGAAGTTGCACACTGAGAACAGTCAAGCTACCATCTACACTAGATTTCTACATTATAATTTTATGATGATTTTATTATTTCATAATGGCCACCTCACAGAACAGACACATTGTCCCCTCCAAGCACGTAAATGTCCTAGTAACAGAGGTAAAGCTAAAACCCTTAATCTGTTTCTTCTTCTCACTGCTACCCATCCCATCTCTATCAGGGTTTGAAGTTTGCAGGAACAGAGGCAGCAGAGTGTTTCTTGGCAGTCTGTCACTTTCTGCTAATATTCCAATGTTGAAAATCACTTTAAATCCATTCCTGTCTTCTCACATTTGCATAAGTCTCTAGAAAGAAAACTCTAAAAAGGCAGAGTCTGATTTAGTGTGAATGAACATGTCATAAATCATTTCCAACTCTGCAACACGTGTGTAAATCTCTCATGATTTAACAGTTGCCAAATTACTAATACTAACAGTATTGTAAAGTACTGGACTTCACTCTTAGTGTACACACAAAAGAAAAATTCAAGTTAGGCTTCCCCTCTCAGGAGCTGTTTCCTTCTGAAAGCAAAGATATTCTGCACTGAAATTATTTTATCTTTAGTGACAAAACACATTTTATGAGGGTTAAACATGCTGACAGTTTGGGTGAGGAATAAGGATAGTCAAAGCCTTTTTCTGTTTAGAGGGGAATCAAAGTTAAAAAAAAAAAAATCTTGTGATACATTGAGATCATCTCAAAAATGTTTCTATGCTTTCCTCTCCTGAGCTCTCAAATGGGAGCCCTGGCCTGCTCTAACTCACGTGGGTTGACCAACCTAAGGATAGGGTCACAACCAGTTGCTGGTCATCATGAGAAGAGCCCAAAGCTCTCTTCAACAACAGATATCTAAAAAAAAATCCTACTACAAACCAGTAGGCAACATCTGTGAACTCCGGCTTCGTTTCCCCTCTTTACCTGGATCAAGACCTGGTGTGTTGCTCTGCATGCAGAAGAGTCATGCTGCAAGCAAACCTGTAAGTATTTTTCATCAGAAGATCCCTCTGTATGTACATATAGATCCTAAACACTAAGCAACCCTCACCCTGCAGCAGTCCACATTGGTGCCCATTAAAACCTAAGTGTTGGCACAGAGTGCTATGAATAGAGAAATACTCAACTTTTAGCGTCTAAAAGAAGCAAACCTTCCAGCAACAGGCACCCACCCATGTTGAACACGGCGCACAAGGACCATTCAGAGATGCTGCATGCAGTGAACAAAGGGATTCACCTCACACCATTCCCAAAAGCAAATCCATCTCTGCCCCTGAAAGCCTGTAAGAACAGGATTACAAAGGAGCTCCTCTCCCCACCTGGAGGCCAGAAGGGATCTATTGGCTGAAACAAGAGCCTTAATCTTTCTTGCATAAACAGAATCACTCAATATGGTTTATTTCCTACTGTTCTCTACACTACAGAGGTGGGGTTTTTTTTCATTCTTCCAAGTAGGAGCCTTTTTCCCCTGACATTCCTCACATTCAGATACTTGCTGCAGAATTTATTAATCAGAAATACTCTTTCCCCTCAAACTTGCAGAACACCTCTGGCAGAAAAGCTGAGAGATCTCAGAAACTGATTTTCAATGAGGTTTTTCCATAGCGAGAAATATCTCTGCTCCTGAATAAGAAATGATCACAATCCCCAAAGTTTCTCTCAGCACTTGCAGCATCAGTGATAATAGACATTATTGCTTTGTATGCCAACACAATAATACCAGGAAAATCACTACAGTCCCCTCTAAGAGAAAAATGTAAACTGCCAGCACTCTTTGTTTCCCTTATCTTCTGAATGTTGGTATTGTAGGTCCATTAAACTTCATCACCTGTTTCTAATCCAACTGGTATTACCATCTCAAAATCCCCATTCCTCACTCAACACACATTGAGATGTGCAGAATATTTGCTCTTTATCTCTGCAGGTTGGACCAACAAGATTTTTAGAAACAAGTAGTATCTTGGATTTAATCAACTGGATGCTGCTGGAAGTATAATAAACACACTTACAGGAGGCACAGGAGTTCCTTTTCAAGTGTGCAAAAGCTGAAAACCTCAAACTAAGAACAAAGTGGGAACAATTACTCCAAGTTTAAGTTAATTTTATTACCAATAGACAATCTGAAGCAGAAATGCACCTGTAGATGACAGAAACGGTGATAAGTCATTTTACAAAACAATCTGGAGAAGGGATGGCATCCAGAGGGACCTGACAGGCTGGAAAGGTGGGCCTCTGCAAACCTCATGAAGCTCAACAAGGCCCAGGGCACATGACCCAGGGCAATCCCAAGTACAAATACAGGCTGGCCAGAGGATGGATTGAAAGCATCCCTGATAAGGACTTGGCTGTGTTTGTGCAATGTGCTTGCAGTCCAGAAGACCAACCATATCGTGGGCTGAATCAAAGACAGTGTGAGCAGCAGGTTGGGGCAGCGAATTCTCCCCTCCATTCTGGTGAGGCTCACACTGTAGTGCTGTATCCCGATCTTGGGCCCCCAATATATGAAGCACATGGAGCCGTTGGAGTGAGTCCAAAGGAGGCCACGAGGATTATTCAAGGGTTGGAACACCTCTCCTGTAAAGACAGGCTAAGAAAGTTGAGGTTGTTCAGATTGGAGAATGGAAGACTCTACAATGACCTTCCAGCGGTCTTCAACTCCCTAAAGGGGCTGACAAGAAAGCTGGGGAGGGACCTTTTACAAAGACATAGAGTGACTGGACAAGGGATAACGGCTTTAAACTGAAAGAGAAGAGATTTGGATGAGATGTAAGGAAGAAATTCTTCCTTGTGAGGGCAGCGAGGCCCTGGCACAGGCTGCCCACAGAGGCTGTGGCTGCGTCATCCCTGGAAGTGTTCAAGGGCAGGCTGGATGGGGCTTGGAGAAACCTGGTCTGGTAGAAAGTGTTCCTGCCCATGACACAGGGGTTGGAACAAGATGAGCTTTAAGGTCCCTTCCAACCCAAACTATTCTGTGATTCTATGAAGTCAGCATAGGTAAGAGGTTGCAAAAAGCATGCAGGGGAGGAAAAAAAAGGAATTGTATCGTGATGCCAATCTTTTTTATATTTAGGACCTTTTATATTCAGAGTTATGATTTTTTTACCCTCTCTGGCTGCTGTTGGAAGCTTTTATAGGTCTCCTTTGAAGAATGAGTTGCACATCCTAGTGTTTCTCTTTCTCTTGTAAGCATTCAGACAGGATCGGGGTCATTGAGAGGTTTAATTTAATTTTTATCATACCATATTCCAGTACTGTACTGAAGGGAGTCTCTAAATGATGATCCTCTAAGCCTGCTCTTAAGCAAGCGCCACATGGGAGTGATATGAACTCAGCTGACCGTGCCATGGCATAGGACAATGGGTCAGAGGACTTCATGCCCCTTCAAGCACTTGCCATTTGCAATCTTTTAAGTACTCCACTGAGAACAGTCATGAGTCTACTACGTGAACACATGCCTCAAATCAGTGTGGTTTAAATATAATCTATAATGCATTTTTTTCACCTGTTGTCAACCTAACAAAGTTCTGTGGAATTCTCCAGCGATTTCTGTTATTACAAGTTTATTGACTTTATGCCAGAAGTGCCAGTGAAAACAGAGAGCAGAGTCTCACTTAAAGAGACAGATTTCACAGCAGAGCTGCTAGAAATAAAACCCAGAATACAAATCCAGAGTTTTTATCAAAAAAGTGTAGGCTTATTATAAGTATCTTTTAAGGAGGGTTCCCTTCATAGCCTGCACTACTTCTTCATCTGCAGTATGCACTGGGATGTGGTTCAGTCATACAGGGAACCACTCCTCACAAGCCATGAAACATGGCTAGCAACAGTTGCTGCTGCATTTACTGGGACAGTACTCACTCCCCAGAAAGACTATGGATACTCTTATCCTGGAGGAGCAGGACTCCTTATAACCAAATCATCTTTTGTTTTGACAGTGTTGCATTATTCACTTTGAAAAGCCAAGGACTTAATTTAACATGGATAACTACTGCTGCCCTGAGGTGATGCCAAAAATCTTTCTCCATAGCCAACATCTTGTGATAAGTTGGAAAAAACATTGGGATTTGAACACTGGGCTTCATCACACAAGTTCAGTACTTTCCTCTCTGCTTTCAAACAACAAATTGATGCATCAGCCATAATGCAAGGCAAAAAAACCCAAAAGTTTATTCAATATAACTAGGAAAGGACAGTTTCTAAAAAACAAATGTCATTTTCCTTTGCAGCTCACAAGAAAAGACCCAGTGTAAGAGCAATAGTTGTATGTGTTCACTTAAAGACAGCAGAACATCATGTCGAGATGTATTTATAGCCCATTCTCTCTCTTAGACGGGGCCAGGGGCAGAGCTGAGCAGCTGCTGGTCCTTCGAAGCTCCACAGGTCTCTATCCCATTTAACCCTCCCCAAACTCTGGCTGCTGCCCAAGCCTCTTCCTTCATCCATTTTCCTGCTGCTGGCCCTGCCTTTCCATTTGCTCACAGATTCCACTAATGGTGGGGGTTGGAAGATACCTGTGCAGATCATTCAGCCCAACCGTCTGCTGAAGGAGGTCCAGCTCAATCAGAGGGCACAGAAATGTGTCCAGGCATGTTTGGAAACCTCTCAAGAAGGAGCCTCCACATCCTCCCTGTGCAGCCTTGACCAGGACTCCCTCACCTCAACACCAAAGAGGTTTTTCTTCATGTTCAAGTGGAATTTTCTGCGTTCCAGCTTGTGCCTATTAATAATAATAAAAAAAAAAAATCTGAGAGATGCCTTGCAGTCACTGATATAACCACTGACCCTTCAAAATTCCCACACTTCCTAAGGACCACTCTCACTTCCATCTCAATCTGTTCTACCATAATAAATTTAATTGTGCTACCAAACAATTTTTAAGTGGGCAATGGAATTTCCTGAGGCTGAGAGGAAACTTTGAGGTGATTCTGAACATACTCTCCGATCCTATCAGATTCCTAAAACAGAAACAACAACTTGGGGTTTAGATATGCCCATATGACACAAATTTATATTACATATTATACATTATATATTGCACTAACAATGATGTAGTTAGAAATGCAGAATTGGGCCAAGTTTTGAATTAGGTTCCCCAATTAGGAACTAAAAAGAAGCAGTATTTTTTACAACCAAAGGGCAATAACCAATATTTGTACTTTGAGAATGGGCCTATTTCTTGTTATATTACATTACCATGGCTGCATGCTGAGACATGTCACATTATATTAAAAACAACAAAACCTGCAATCTGCTTTCGGATCAGACATCAATAAAAACAACCGTAACAATCATCACGCTGGGTACCTGTGAGAAAATTGATAATTTAATACCTCCAAGAGCTCTTTCCATTACACAGACACTGACAAAAAATGAAAACAAACAGCAGCTCTGAGCACACACACTTCTGAAAGCCTTTCACAGTACACAGGGACAAGATTGAGCGATTGGGACTGGAAAGATGGGTGACAGTCACTGTCCCTGCAAAAGGCACAACAACCAGTAAGAAAAAGTTGGAAGGATGCTGTTGTGTTCTTCCAAGTCCTTTCTGAGGGTAGCAGCAGAGAAGTTTTCATTGAGACACCCTACAAACCTGAGCACAGCTTCCACCCCCACCACCATCCAGACCTTGATGTCCTCAGAAGTACAAAAGAGTCTCATAGAAGATATACCCTATAAAGGCAGTTACCCTAGAACAGGCAAAGTGAACTGGATCTACAATGATAAAGGCAGTCTGGATTCATAAATTATATTACCCATGCCTAAAGGCAAGTGAAGATGACCTGTGTCTTTCCTCTCATTCTGTCTCCTAACTAAGGAGGGGGTTCCTGATCAAACACATTGCTTTTTGGTCCTTCTGCTTATCTTATTGGACAGGTCTATGATGGAGTTACCTGAATGCCAGTCCTCCTCCAGCAAAGAGCTGTAACAGATCAACCTGGCCACACTAGCATAAGAAAAACATCAAAACATTCACCTCTCAGACTCAGAGCCTTCTTGAGAAGAATACTGCAGGAACTCTCTTATCTGCTGGGATCTACCTCAAAAGGACAAGTTTACAAAGACAGAGAATGTCCATTTGATTTGCTGTGATGTGATGTATGGTCTACAGGCAGCTTTAAATCAGTACAGCTATTCAGAGACAGTATGAACAAGAAGCAGTAGCACTGCTACTGTTCGCAACCTATTCCCAGCTGGCCTTCCAATCCTAAAACGTAACCTTTTTTCTTTCAAAGCCATGTGGCTCAAAATGTTGGGTTTTTCCACACTGTTAGTATGCTCCATGAGGTTCTTTTCCAAGCCTTTGATGTGTGGCAATGATAAAGTTCAATATCTAATCATAAAAGTGTTTCAACAATGCATCAGTCTAACCATGGCCCTGTGCTCTTATTCTTTAGGTTAAAGCCCAATGGGCAAGCTGAAACCTGGACCACAGATAAGAAGTTATCCCTGATAAGATATGGAATGGTTTACCCTCCAGGAGCCTCCATACCAATACCCCCCAAAAAGCAGCTTTTCTCTTCCAAGCACTCCAGACTTTTGGGCTAGAGGTTAATGAACTCGGCCTTTTCAGCACCTAGCACATGAGCTACCCAGAGTAAATGTCAGGACAGGCAAAAGTCAACATCCCTCAAGCTGGAGCAGATATCTTTGGTCAGGAAGAGCTGCTTCACCACCATCTCTTTGGCTAATGGCTCACTGGGCCCTGCTTTAGCAAATAATTCAAGGCCACAATTGTGCTAATAGCCCTAACCCCAGACACAGGTTTAATTTGTTTAACATTAAATTTAGGGCTTCAGGGGCCTCTATAATGAATTTCATTAAACAGAAAAATTCTATAATGTAGTATTTTATGATTAATTAACTGTGCATAAAAATGGTAATTATAATTATGCTCATAATTCCACTCTTGTGTCATTATCATAATAATTGATCAAAATGTTTTACCCCACAAGCATTTTAAAAACTGCAGTGCAAGAGAGGAAAAAACCTTCTTAAGCCCATACCAAACAGCTTTTGCAGGCAGTCCCCAGATACTCCTTCTCCATCCCAGGACTTCTAATGCAGAAGCCTTTTGAATAGCCATCAGAACTTTAACAAAAACACTGCTATGAGAGGTAAGGGGGGAAAAAAAAGGAGATAAAAGTCCATTTTGAGATGGAGAAAAGCCTATTTCTGATCACAACAGAGTCACGGAACAGATTGCAGCTTCACTTTGAAAATGGCCAGCTGCCCTACTTTCCCGTTTTCTGAGCACGGTTTCTGATCACAGGCTGCATCAAAAGCACCCATCACCTGGTTTTGAAGATAATGGAGATTAGTCTAACAAAATCAAACACGATCAGACAGGCAGCTGAATAGTTTTCCCTCTGCCTTTATACCTGCATCATATTACAGACAAGGATTGGAAAGCGCTTTGAAAGGATGTCGCAGTATTCCTCACCCAAACTGCCAGGAGTTGTAGCTCTGGAGGAGAGGGATTAGACAACTGCCTACAGCCACTAAAACCACGTCTCCTAATTTCAGCTCTCCTCTCCAAGCTACATAAAAGCTAATGGTCTTGAATATCTCTGCTATTCATGCTTTGGTCCTGGCTCTCCTCAGCAATATTCTTTGACAAGTTTTTATCGCATCTCATTTTCCTTGTGTCCTTCCTTCTACCACCAACTTTGGTGCCTGTCTGGATTATTTCACTTAAAAATCCTTTTTTTTTTAATTTATTTTAATTACATATTTTGCAGCCAGCATGATTGCCTTCTCAGCAAATCTCTTGCTACAGATGCAGGAAAGCAAATGTTGTAAAGCCTATGAGCACCAGAAAAAGTTAAGAATCATCCAAAGCCAATATTAGTGACATAAGAACACTCTGTAGTAGTGGGAAGCGTCCCAGGAGAAGACCTATGCCTGACAAAGGCTTTGAGAGCAAACAAAAGAGGCAGGAGGAGCTAACCCAAAGGAGCCATACTCTGAATATGCCTCAAAAGCCACCCAGCCTAGCCAGGCACTCCAGGAAGATGCTACCCTCATGAGCCAGGGGAACTAGGGCCAAAAAAACCCCAAAGTGACACACAGCAGCATTTTTTTTGTTACCAGCCTTCTCTTACTTTGCTTTTCTACTTCTCACCTTTCAGGTATCTGTTTTCCCTTTGACCAGGGCTTTGTATCTCCATCTATCCCAACAGCTGGCTGACCCAGCCTTGCATTTTCTCCATCTCCCTGGATCTTCCCTCTCATCCTCTTCTCTAAGTACTCTTTTAGGATCACACAGATTTTGAGGAGTGCAGTGTGAAAGTGCTGCTGTCCATCACACAAGTCTACCTTCCAGTTCCCCCTTCAACTCCTCCTAGCATGGCTTCCAGTGAGCTCTCAGATCACTGTATGATGCTGTGGGTCTTACCAAAGAACTGCTGTCCATCCCACATCAGAGTAGCAAAATAAGGGCAATGAAATTTCTTCCTGTCTTCAACACAAGGCAGAGGTTTGGGATGGGTTCAGCTGCCAGGATTCCCGTGTGGAATTCATTGGTAAAAACAGTCTCTGCAGAAGCAGTTCAGAAAAGGCTTCTTCACCTCCACCATTAGTCAAGCTCATCAGCCCCCCTCATCCCCAGCTAATGCCAAGGCACAGGGTGCATTTATATCATTTCTCGACACAGAGCACGGCTGCCTGCTTGGGAAGGGAGCAAGTCCTCTTTCCAGCACTGTGATTGATGAAGCCTCTCTGCAGGCTCCAGCTATACATGGATACAACCAATTTATATTTTACCTTTGGTTCAGCTTGGGCAGGAAAATATTAACTTCATCAGTGGGACAGAGAGGCTTAGACACACACCACTGCCCAGGCTCAGTGCAACATGGTGCAAACAGTGCTTTGTGAAGTGCTAGTCAGGAGTAAGTGAGTTCATGGTCCTGGATATTAAACTAAAAGAGGAGCCTGAATTTCAGCAGAAGAACAGAGTATCACAAGCTCTCACCAATTACAGATTTAACAGTTCTCATATCAACCTTCTCATGCACTTCTGACTTTACTTCTCCCTTGATGCAGAATCCACCTTTTCAAAGATAGCTCCTGCACACTTACATGGAGCATCACAGCTAATTTAGGTCCCAGCTACTTCCATCCACGTGCTGAAGATGATATGAGTACTGAGCACTCCTGAAAAGTCAGCCTTCCCCAGCAAGGAGGCCATTGGTTAACAAAGGAGAATAACTCATCAGTTTCCTACCAACAATATTTTCAATCCATCTTGAAAAGATAAAGCAACAGGACATGCCTGGGGAATTGAAGGCCCTGTATGCACTACTGAGATCTACAGTTGCACTGTGAGCCTTCTAACAATGTCTAAGGGGAGACATTTCATGTGCATCTAATCTGGTATAACCCCCACTCACCACCACCACTCTCCCCAGCTGCCTCTCAGGAAACTGCAAGAGGCAATAGGTCAGCCATTAAGTCTTACTACTTGGAGCACACTCTGATATCTCCCAGAATTAAAATATCTTCAAATGCTTGGGGATTGCAACTGAAAGTCAGTACATTTATCTGCCCCTAGACTTTCTTACTCCTACAGTGTCGTAACTTGACTTTTACTGGCAGTTTTCTCAGAAGAGAACAGGTAGGTCTTAGGGGCTACAAAGCAACAGCAACCTTGACAGTTCAGTTTTATGATCACACTTTCGGTCCAGTCTTCCTGGCATGTGAACAGTTAAAGTCCAAAATTTAGGCTTCATTTTTTCCTATATCTGCCTTCCAGACATGTTGTTCCCATCTTTCCCAGTGGTTACACCACCACCTCAGTCTGGAAGGGGACCTTCAATGGACTGAGGCAGGCTAGGAGTTTCTCCTACATCTCTGGGATTCCTTTGCACCAAGATAGCACCTAATTTTTGGTGTCACAGCTCACAAATTATCTGGTCAATTTTTCAAAGTCTTTACAATTCTAAACTACTTGTCAGCATGTGTCTAAAATTCAGCAGCAAAGAGTCCCTTTATAGGCCATGCCTGGGGCAACACCACTACTTTATATTCATCAGTGCTCCAGCACTCTAAGGCTTGGAAACAGCTTCAGAGTCAACAATTCTGCATTGGCTGAGGCTTCCAATTATTTTCAATTAAAAACTGGGTGGCACAGGTGCGCAAGAGATCACAAGACTACCTAACTGCTGACAGCAGCATTTGCAGCTCTACCCAAAGCCTTCAAATGTTTCGATGAATAAGGAACCAGCTGAACAGACAGAGCTGACTTCCAAATTGCCAGTAATGCCTTTAATCCCTCATAGGTTAGACCCAAACACTTACCCAGAGCTCTATTGTTACACTGGACTCCAAGAAGAATTCTTTTAAGACATCCAAGGCTCTGTTATTCCTGCAAAACTGCCTCAATCAAACTCCTGTAGTGATCAGGAATTACCAGGTTATTTGTCCAGTGAGTTGCAAAGGAGTGTAGCTTTCTGACCAGTTGGTACCAGTAGTAGATGCTGCAGCTGTGCTCTGAAGTGTATCTGGCTATTGCAAACCTCCAGGACCTGTGAGGTTTCAAGAACTACACTACAAATTGATTCCAGATGCCATTTATGAGTATGCAGCAGCTTGTTAATATTTTATGTGGCAAAGCTCCCTGTGCCCCATGTTCACTGTAAGTTCTGAATCATGACATAGAGTAAAAAAACAGAGTTGATATAGAAGTACAGAAAGCCAGACAGTTTAATAGGGCTGAAGAACACCATTACCATATTGAAAGCAGCAGTTTTGCTTCAGTAACTGCCCCAGAAAAGCTCTCTGCTTGCATAACACGAAAGTCCAAAATGCAGATCATCATAATCCTTGTACAGCAATCTCAAAACCAAAAAGAAGCAAAGACTTTCTGTTGGTATGAGTTTTCAACCGTGAAGTCTTCCTTGTTCCTAAAGAGTTGCTGTCAGTGTGTCCTAGGACTACCATGGCTAGATCAATAAATGTCAAAGATATTAACACTGAGTAAATTCCAACAACTCTTTTTCATTGTGTGTATCAGTGCCTCATTCAAAGTCCCAAATTCCTCAAGATGACCAGGCTGCAACCAGGGTCACTTACCACAAAAGGCAAACCTGTCCTCTATCTCTGCAGGATGCCAAGCACTTCATCAAGGAGAACAAAGCACTCAGACAACCCAGAGCATCTCTGGCAGACAGATGCTAATCCAAGTTAGACTCCTGGCAACGCTCAGCTTGCCTGCTTTTGACAGGTGAAATTTCTGTTAATGTGTCACAGCTATAGCTCTGGAGGGTATTTAGAGATCCACAGCCTTAAACCTCTCTCTTCCTACAATGCAAAGCTAATTTTAGGCAAAAGAAACTAGAGCAAGGTGCCCAGCACAGGTGGAATATGCCCCAAAAGCTCAGCAGGTTACCAGATGGGTGGGAGGAGACATTGAGAGTAATGTGCATAGTGTCTTCAGTGGGCTTTGGTCGGGTGTTTGTAGGGGAGACAACTACACACCACTATCCTGCACAGCATATATATTCAACATCATCTTCACAGGCACTTTGAATCCCTTTGATGCTAATCCAACATGACAACCATGCTCCAAAACAGCGACTCCTCATGCCCACACTGTCCCCAGCAAAGCCACTGCCAACACGGATGGGAAATCAGCTGGCAGGTGACTGCCACAAATGCATCAGGAACATCACAAATTGCAACTTTCAAGCCTTGAAAAATAAGTTTGTCCTTCCAAATTAGAAAGTTGCTCACTTTCAAGACAGTCTGCTCCAAATAAGCAGCAATATACTCACATGCTGCAAAGAGTGGTGAAAGCCACAGCACGATGCTGCCCTGTCTAGGCAGTCTCACATCCAGCAAAGAGCCTGCAGCACTGACTGCACAGTGCCTGAAGCAGAGACTTTATGAAAACTGGGTTTTGCACTGTTAGACATCTTCTAGGCCTACTTATTCTAATTTTTTAAAAAATTGCATTTACTTTTTCTTTGTAAAGCTATTCTCAAAGAATAGTTTGAAATATAACCATTTATAGAATCAAACACTGAGGAGGGCAGCTGCCAAAATGCCTCCTCTCAACTCCTCACCCATGCAGGCACACTACAAGTGAAAAGCACATGTGTGTAGGTTGTTAGGTTTGGTTTGTTTTTTTTTTTACTAACTCAATCCAGCTACATAGAAGGAGTTGTACAATTGACTGCACAGTTTTTCTCCAGGCTGTAGAATGGAAGTTACAACCATCTCCTATGAAGATACAGAGACAGCTTATCTCAGACTCACTACATCCCTCTAGCTTTGTACCACCTCTTTTTGGAAAATTGTGATACAGTTGTGTGACTTGAGATGAAAAAAAAAAAAACATAACCTCTCCTCGTTTCCCAAACTACTATGAATACCTATTATATCCTCCTTTCTGTTGAAGCTGCTGGTGGTAAATGAGGCCCAGCTATCTCAGTAAATAGCAGGCATTCTTAGAAAAGGTAAAGGTCTGCCCTACATGGTGCCTTGGTGTACCAGAATAAGAGTGGAACAACTTCTGAAACAGGTCAACGTGCTTTGTTAAACTGCCCGTGGAGATGTGAAACAGGTCATATTTTAGATCCTATAACTGAAGATACCATAAAAATATTTCCTAAGTGACCACAGATAAATTACTTTTCTGAAACCATAAACTTTAGTACATGTGAGTAAATACACTGCTTGACTCATTCCACAAGCTACTTTCATGAGTAAAGTCAAGTCTAAAATTGAATTCTTGAAAGAATAAAGATTTATGTACTCTTTTCCCCTCCATTAGTCTTACCAACTGTCAAAGCAAGTGACAATTTTAGTGTGGTGCAACATTTGAAACCTGGATGAGTAATAAAAACCAACAAAGGACTAACACAGCCGTTTCAGTCAGAAAGACATCCTGGACTACAGGTGCAGATTGTCTGGGACTTTGTATACCCTGACTAGCTAAAAGAAACAAAAGAAACATCATAAACTTGAAGCTTTGGGTTACTCTAGCAGAACCTAGGCAGAAATGCCCTGCTTCAGGTCACGTCTCATCTAACACATCCACCCTCATCACTGCTGCTGCATTTGTTCAGCTGTCAGCTTTTCAAGCCGTGGAGAAGCTGGCAAGTCTCACAGACAAATCTTGATCACATTAGAGATTAATTGGCTCATTTTGGTTTACTTTCAGTTTGTAGGTTGCAAGAGCTTCTCTTCTCAGGGCAGGTGCCAACGCCAGATGCTGGTGCTCCCAGGGGATGTGCGGGAGTGAATGTCTGGGTTTTTGTAATCACTGCAAGTCTGATTGTTTGAAAGGGATTTATTTATATCTTATAGTCAATGTATTTCCTGAGATTTGATAGCTGGGTAACAGTATTGTCTCTGCCAGCAACTCAGATCAAACACAGGATGAGTTGTGTCAAAGTACTTGAACTTTAAGAGACCTCTAAAGGAGATTTTGGCAGATAATAAAGCAACAGGACATTGCCTCTCCTTTTGCCTTGTGCGCAGGAGAGAGCTGGCCAGAAAAGACCATTAGAGAGGACCTCAACAACTCAAGTACATGTGTCTTTGATCAAAAGAAGAGCTATATTTTAGTTGCACACCTGATTCTGAGCTTAGTAAGATATTATTTATTAAGATGTCACAATCTAACTTCCACCTCATTTTAACTATAAACCCACTCCAAATGTTTCTATTGCTTTTTATAAAACAGAGACTCTCAACAACCTCAAAACACCACTACCAGGGAAAAAAAAGTCATATACATATTTAAAGTATAGAGTAATTCTGGCATAAAAACAAATGGGACAAAATTGCCTGTGAATGTAGCTAGTCTGGAAATCAAAACAAAGTTTCTAACTGTTAAAGCAGTGAAAATCTGGAGCAGCCTTTCTGTGAAAAGTAGTAGAGTCTTAAGCTACAGACCTTGGTATTTTTCTGAAGAGGATAATGTGACGGTCTCCTTGGCAGAGATACTGGATTCAGTGATCCAGAAGGGAGAGACACTCCTATGACTTCCCTCTGAATCCCTCCACAGGCAAAAAAACAGATTCACAACATCCATAGGACCAATAGCTGCACTGATCATCAGCTCCACACACTGCCTGGAAATAGATACATATAGTATCTTAAATTTACACTGTATATCTAACCAGAAACAGTGTCTGATGTCACTCCACATTTCCACCACTGAAAGGGAATTATATGTCAGTAGCACCTACTCTTTCCCTCTACATACAATGGAAGCCCTGAATCCCTAGCACCTAGGTGCACTCTTCTGCAGCCAAGAGAGTCTTTTATTAAGTATCTAAAGGCTTCAGGGGCACTTCTATATTTCCTCAGACAAAACCCAAACCATGCAAAATTCAAATTGTCATTTTCATGGGAAGTGCAGAAATCCTGAGGCATATATCCACAAAACTTTGGATCCACAGGTAATTTAAGTAAATAAGGTTGTGCAGTATGTTTTTGTATGAGAGGAAGTCATCCTTTCAAAATTCACTTATACAGTCATCAGTTCTTTACTTTCAAATGTCTTTAAAATGAAATAAAGTAGTTGTTTGAACACTCCCTAAACATCACAAAGTCTGCACAGAAGGGCCCAGCAGGCATCTACTTGAAATTAATTACACTTCTACAATAGTCTGATTTCTCACCAAGCTGTCAAAGTGAGCAAAAGCACAGACTGCAAGACTCAAAGGCAAGGGAAAACTTCACCTACAACCTTGTTCACAATGGTGTTTGGTCTGATCACCTGTCACAACTGGTAAAATTCTCCACGCTTCTTGAGCATCCTTGAAGTAAAGGGCACATAAGATCAAGCTGGGTAAGATCTTCCATTTGAACTAAAAATCACAAACTGGTGGGCAAAGTCCATTCTGTTTCCTTGAGGACAACTATCATCACAGTATTTACATAGCATCATCTGCTATTTCTCTAAAAAAGGAAATGCATATTATTATTTGAAGCAGGCAACTAAGAGCTTCATTGCTTTTTTTCCCTTTCTTCAAATGCTTCAGATAGTACTGCACATTAGAGTAAGGAAACAGACATTTAATGAAGTGACAGATCTGGGAGCCAAAGACCCCTGATTATACCCCTAGGGGTCTTGCATCATCAATATGCAGACCAGAGGAGTAGCAGACCATAGACCTTCCACACCTGAACTGCAGTAACAGAACTGGAATTTCTCCACTTTCCCTCAGAAGAAGAAAGATCCCAGAGTCTCTCCCTGGTGCAGAACCTGCCTTAGCTCACACTATTATGTGTTTGACATATTGTTATCCACCGACAGGCACAGCATGGTGAATATGCCTGAAAACTGAGCTGACCAGACGGTCTGATCTGAGCAACAATGATTCCAAAGGAAAGGCCACGAACACTCTCACCCTGCAAGAAACCACTACTGCAAAAATAAAGCCATTCCATATAAACTGAGCCTAATTCTAAACCATCTTGTGCTCCAAACTGCAAAGCTCTTCAGACAGAGTAACCTCATCTCTATTCAGAAAACATTAAAACAAAACTACTTCAGCAGTTCTGCTGTGGAAAAGCTGTTTTCCACTGTTCCCTGGTGGGACCTTCCTCTGCAGAGCGGTTTTGTACACTGCAGGAAGCACTCTCAGCAATAAGGAGCTCACAAGCAAGATGCTGCAAGGGGATTATTCCAGCTACTAACAATAAGCAATACATTAAATCCCAGGGCTTCTGCAGAGCAATGCTGTGCATCCAACACCATTTGCATGTAACCCTGCCCACTCCATTCATGCAAGGGTATCCTCAGCGTTAGCAAAATCTGTCCACAGGTGTCCTCAGGCTTTTCCTCCAGAACCTGCAGTCAAAAAAGCAGGAAAGCACTTACTCTTAACTACTGAATATTTATTGCTCTTAAATGATTGGAAAAATCTGACTGAATCCTACTTCTGAATGTGCAAATCTAGTGCATTGGTAGGCTCCATTTTACTAGAGTGCCATTTAGATTTTAATGAACCAGATCTGAGGCATTAGCTTCTGGCAATGTATATGAAGTCATTATGTATATGGATTTTATATGGATGCATTGAAGCCAGACAGACACAGTAAATCGCTGTTCACACTGTTTGACCTCCAGCAGAGATAAGACAGACATATGTGTGACCGTTGTGAAGAGTTCTTAGCCACCTGAGGCTTCACAGAACTGAGGCTGTACCATTTGAGCACACAATCTCACTGAACAAGACCTGAAGGATGTGGTCACGTCAGATATTCCTATATTGGAATTGCCCTATGATTTCCCACCTAACACCACCAGATTTGGTTTTCTCTACTAGTATTTTCTACCTCTAGCTCTTATCTACTTTTCAGTGACAGTCCATGCTTGCTTCTTTTCCTTACCTTTTTTTTTTCCCCTTAAAGGGGAAGAATGTTCTCTGCTGGATAGAAAACTGAACCGCACACTACAAGTCTTAGATTTTACTCCCAAATAAACTACTAACCTTGGGCAAGTCTGACTCCTCTCCCAACCTTTTGGGCCTTTTTGCTCATGTGAACTATCCATTAACACACTAAAATTTGGGTGCTTATCCTAAGCAACTCTCCAAAATGCATTTATTAATGAGAAGAGAAAGATTATGCAGTAAGACAACTCATGTTCTGCTAAGATAATTGGTCTCTGCATGTTCTTTTGTCTCCATGGGTTATAAAAGGAAATTAATGTTTCGCTCAGGTTTTATTGAAAACTAAAGTAAAGTGAGGCAGGTAACATTCTTAGGTATTTTTATGACATCTGTCTTAATGATTTCAGTTGAAATCTCTGGCTGCTACAGGAGCATAATTACAAATGCAAAATTCTGGGTACTCAGCTCCATCTTCCTGCAACTTGTGGAAGCTACCCTGCACAGCAAGGCCTCCTCCCTGCCTCCAAGTCATTTCTTGAGTGATTTCATCGAATTTGCTACTGAGTTGTACATGTAATAAAATCCTTTTCTATTTGAAGTCCTTCAAAATGTGTGTTTCTGTTCCCTCTCTCCCAAGCCATGAGAAAGTCTCAGCATCCAAAGGTTCAGGAAACCAGTTCCCAATTACAGGGAAGCTTCAAATTTGCTGATGTCATCTGCAAAAGCACAGCAGCTGGAAGTCAGGAACCAGGAAATGTTGTGCTGACTAGAGACTACCTTACCAAGAGCAAAGACTGTCTGTTCATCAAGTTGGCCAGTCTGATCACTCTGCTGTTGTGGCTCAGCTGATTCCCAGAGCCATTTCAGTCCTTTGAGCCCACAACAAAGCATCTGAGAATTCTTTTTTTAATATAAATCTCAACTTTCTAAAGATGATGCTTAGGTACCTGCTTCCTCAGGCAGAACAGAGCCACCCACCTTCAAAACAGCATCTAAATCTTCTGTGTGAAGCTGTGTTTCACAGACTTTATTACACATTTCCCTTTCATCACCAAGATTCATTTATCTGATGCCTTCCCTTCAGAAGGCTGAAAGGGGAGTTGAGAGACAAGTGATTACTAGATTAGCTGGGAAATGAGGACATTGCAGAAGAGAATATGAAGCCTGTGGCAGAAAGACAAATACACATGGGAAACCAAGGGAGAGAATAAGAGAGGGCAACGCACTAGATAAAGACGGGGAGTGAGGGGGGAACAAGGCTTTGAAGTTACTTGAAAGTAAAGATGGGATGTTTAGAAGTGTGATGGAAGGGGGCAGCAGCAGCAGAACACATTAATATTGTCACTGGGAACCAAAGGCATCACAAGAAGTGGGTCAGATAGGAGAGAAACACATCAGAGCAGCCACGACATCACAGCATAGGGGAAATGCAGTAAAAAGAAAAGGAGGAACTGTGGTAGACATGATGGGAGGAGACCAGATCTGGATTCTCCTGCATGGCAGCATGGCAAGGCAAGAAAAGGCATCTGAGGTCAAAGAGAGAGGAAAATATATAATCAAATAAGGAAGGCATGCAGTGTTTAGGAGGCAATATTTGGCCAACTCAGTACCCTCTTCTGTGGCATTTCCAGGAAAGTCTTGAGATATGCTACAGGAAGAGACAGTTTACTAGACAAAGGCAAATGAATAATTGTTTGGCACAAGAATTTATGAGTGTGAGGGGATAAGGTATTAAGACTGGGTTAGAGAGAAAATAGTGGGCGAAGAGTATGAGGTGGTTTTGTGTATGTATCCATACCTCTGTGTATATGTGCATATATATACACGTATATACAGGTATATGTCTGTGTTGGGAAGTAATATGCAGAAATTGATTACATGGCATATAAAACAAAAATATTAAAATCTTGAAGCCATCAGATTTGAGCGGAATTTTATAATCAAGTCAGTAAAGTCGGGATTTTTCCCACCTGTATGACACACTAGATTACTCCCTTCTCTAGGGCATTTCCAGAAGAAAACCAACCTACCTCAGAATGACTTGTGAGATAACTTTGCTTTGAAAGTTAACACTCATTAAGATCTTCTATCATGTTTCAAGAAATAGCCCACCAGGGAGCACACACAGCCTTTCCATGCAGCTGTGGAAAGGAAGAATCCTCCTCATTAGAAAGGAAGAAAGGTTTACCTTTGAAAATCTACCTGTGGAAACAACTTGTTTTAGCATCTCCAGAGGCACGAAATCTACTACACAGATAATGACTTCTGAGAATACACGGGGAATTTCTATCAGCATTTAAGGAATAAAAAAGTAGTTCTCAGGTTAAATTTTCATCCTTCACCACTCTTCTGGTTTCAGTGGGACAAGTTTCTGCTTTTGTTCTGGGCAGGGATGAGGGTGCCAGGCGGGCACCACTCCAAGGCTTCCATGCTTCCATGCGGGCCTATTTGGTGAACTGATACTCTTTAAAAGAAGTTTCATTTATCATCATTGAATAAAAATGAAGTCTCCAGAGGCTACAGCACCTAAGAGGTAATATTTAGAAATGGAGGCTGAAAATTAAGGCTGTCTTACAGAAATTATTTCCACATGACTTTCACATATTTCTTCATGAAATTTAATGTCACCTATAAGGGCATTCAGTGACTAGATTTTGTTATTATTTACAGCCCATTATCTAAAGTACAACACAGGTAATAGCTCCATATAGAATATGAGTATTTAACAATAGTCAATGAATAAAACTGTCAGCTCACTGTACCTTACTGACACCGATGTCTCTGCAGAATAATGGGACATCACGAGGAACAAAAACACTGAGCTTCATTATCTGAAAGGAGAATGCCTTGAACTTGGTAAGCGATAAAGGGAGAAGTATGATGGTATAAATAACCCTGCTTAATAGTACCATCATAAAACATACCACCCTAATTAGCACCACTGCCAGTCCTGCCTGAGCTATGCTATATGCTTGTGCTGAGCTCCCAGGCTCAAGCAAGGCCAGGGGTGAGCAAGGTTTGCTTAATGTACAGAGCATCTACTTTTTTAGCCATCATCTTCTTTCAAACATTACTCACTCTTGATTTACACCATCTAGCTTCTCCCATCACTTCTCCTGTTCCCATCACTTTCCCTCTTGCATCCTACAACATGGTCTTCTTCTATTATCACCAGTAGAGAGTCTCAACATCTCCGATTTCACATGTATGTACATACAAGCTGCTCCACCCAACCCCTCTCACATCTTGCACTATTTGCAGTTATGTCTTCACCAGTATTCCCTGTAAAGCTCTGCTGTTTAAAAATCCCAGGCAACACAAAGCACAAAACAGGGAAGATAATCCATTATTAACCTGAGACAGAGCCAGGTCAAAGGGAAGTTTTCCAGCAGTAGTACAGAGCAAGTATGGCTTTCTACCTTCTCAGATGTTATGATTGTTCCATATACAAACTCCTAGGATGGTCCTCTGCTTGTAAAACAATGGAAGCTCCACAGGAGACAGTGGTACAGTGGTACAGCCCCATCAGCTGGTCAAAGCTGTGCAGGGTGCACAGCCCTGTCTACAAGAGGGAATTGACTTTCACTCCTTCAACATTTTTCTCAAACTCACTAAAGCTCCTACTTACAGACAGAATAAAAGTAGAATAAAATAGAAATTTCATAGCACTAGCTCCATAGCTGAGTTTGGATGATTCAAGTCACACTCATAGAAAAGTGTCAACATTTCTTTCCTTCCCTATTTCCAGCAAATAACACAAAAATATTTAAGTTTAGGTGGAAGCCAGTTTTACTCCCCCACAACAAGTTGCAATTTCCCTGAAATATTTAATGGTGATTGCCATCATGGCTTTCCTGACCTCACTCCATGGTATTTGCCAAAGGCTCCCATGAACAGTTTGTGTAGGCTGCTATTCTCAATGGACTCTGTTTAACAAAGAATGGAAGAAACTCTTCAATATCATTTTCCATTTATGCAGTGGAAGATACATTCTAATTAGTTAGAGTGTTGCCTTACAGTCTAAACCAAGAGGTTTTTGAGGACATTTTCCCTCTCCTGTCTGATCTATGAAAGTAATCTGATCTTGAATCTAGGATTTTTCTTAGAAATTATATCTCCCTCCATTTTACTGAAAACCCAAGGTTTCCTAGTGTGACCATACTACCAAACAGTTATTTGCCACTACTCCTGGCAAACAGAGAAACTGAAAGAATGTTTTTAGCCATTGTGATCCAGTATAGAAGTGTGCCTAAGAATACACAGATAAAAACTTCCTTAAGAAAAATCTGAATGGGTACATTCTCTTTAAGCAGTTGATATTTTGACTGACAAACCTCCAAATACAAGACTCAAATGTGAATCCATTGCACGTCCAAAATGAATATAGAAACAAACTGGGTACTTAAGGGAAAGCTTCTGAAAGCTGCATACATGTTGCTGTCTTCTCAGGTCATAAAAATCAAATCTTTCTTGAGAGAAAAAACGTAGCTGAAAAGGTAGATTGGTAGTACCTTCCCTCTTTTGTTTTAAATCATGTGGCGTATTCATCAGGGAGGGAAAGGTTTTCAATCCCCAGGTGTGTAATTGTTTTCTTTGCACATACTCTTATTTTGCAATTTCTAGGTCTATTCAAGCATTCCTACTCTGTCTGTCTTACCAAGAATTTGCATTCAATGTGGAAAAAACTTCTCACAGCACTGAATAGTTTAGATTAATCAGATCATGATTTCTCTATGGTTACTGATTCTCTGAAATTAAATTATTTTGCTCACTTGCTAACTAAAAGTAGAAAAATTGTTTCTGTAGAACAGAAAATTTGCCAAAGGTTGCAGTTGGAAACTATTGAAGACTTGAACCTGAATTTACTGAAACACTTCAGTAGAAATTTACTAAACACTTTCAGATCAAAAGAAGTAATAGGAAAAGTAATAGAAAAAGAAATAGGAGAGGAAAAGAACTCCTACCAACATGAAGATGATGACAAGAGTCACCATAAACCCCAAACTTATATCCTATAATTCACCAGTAAACTGATTCCTCCAGAATAAAAAAACAAAGCCCAATTCCAATCTGTTTGTGATGGGGCTTTTTTTTATCCCTCTCTACTTTTTCACCTATCCAAGATGCTTCCCCCTTCTTAGGTACCAAGAGCCCAGGGTGTAGGTACAGGTACTGCCAGTTTCCATCCTGCCTGCAGGAAACCGTCACTGTTTGAGATGTTGGCATTTTGTACAAGCCAATCCTACAGACAACCCACAACCACACCTACAGCTCTGCTCCCAGCTGAAATGATTGCTCAATTCAGGGTCAGCAGAAGAGGCTGAGCATGCACAAGCTCTGCAGGTATTTTTTTGCAGCCGTCAGTGCCCTATCCTGGGATCCAGAGCCTCAGAGATCGGTGCCAGTGAGACTCAAACATCCACAACATCTGGCTGAAAAGCTCTTGCTGCTAAAACACTGAGGGTTAGGAATTATCCTTTGACTATTGGCTAACTTTAAAAAGTGTCAATAAGGATCAAGAATACTAATCTGACAAAAAAAAAAAAATCACTTCTTTTTTTAACTGCTATATAGAAGGATTGTGTGAAATTCTGTTTCTTCCAAGTCATTTAAAAGGAAAACATTATTTAAATTATCTTTGTCCTAAAACTGAGCTTGATGTATTCCATCTTTTTTAAAACTATAACTTAAAAGTACACAGGAGTAGCAAACTGTGATCCCTGTGTTCACCTACAGGAGTTCCAATCAGTGATGCTGCACATGTGCACAAGACACTGCTCGTAATCCCAGACTTCATTTCAACAAACCAGCCACATTCAGAAAGTTGACAACTGAATTCCACCCCATCACTCTTTACTGATAAATTTTGTGCTTAAGGTCCTGATCTTGCAAAAAAAAAAAAAAAAAAAAAATCCAGCACACACCCCCCACCACACAGATACAAGTGTCTGTCCTAGAATCTAGGTAGCCCTAGAATCAAAGCCTAAGCACAGGAACCAAAAAACAGGGGGAACAAAACAGAGTAAGAAGGTGCAGCCCATGCAGATGCCTGGTGTAGTGAAGAAGACACTACAGGAAAAAAGTCTTAGGCAAATCCTAACACAAGGAGAGGTGTTTCTGTTCTGTTAATTTGACAGAGCCCCTAAGTAACTTCAGGCTGAACTCTGTATCAGCATTTTCTTGCCCTAACTTGATTATAACCAAAAGCAACACGATTGGTGTGCCTGATCAGTCATGGTCACAGCAAGATAGTCCCACAGATACATTAAGATGAGAACATGTGTTTGTACTGATTAAAAACAGCTACTGGAGTAACTCCACCCTAGGCTCCATATAACTAATTATCTTTTTTGTAAATAGCAATGGTTTAAGTTTTTAATTGTTTTCATTTTGCTATGTATTTGCCAAGCTGTAAGTGGTAAAAATGTAATGGTAGCTGCTCATAAATCCTAAAGAATAGGACACACATCATCCAGTCTGGCATCACTTGAAGCACTAATTAAGGAAAAGATTGCTTTGAATGCACCACGTGCTTTTCTATCTGGCACCTTCCTGAAAAATTGTTCAGCTATTGTCTCCTAACCCACTCAATGCTCACTTTATGTTTTTCATAGCCACTGGGACAGACATTCTGCCAATATAAATTAATGCAGCACCCATGAAGTTCTGCCAGCATACACCAGAAGAGGATGTGACCTTTTGCTTTTCCTCTGACTGTCATCCAGGTGAAGCTGTCAGTCATTCACTGGGACCAGTGAGGATTTTTTTTATACAACGCCAGAGAAAGGACATTTAATGATTCACCAGACTAACCCTTCCATCTGGTAAAAATTCACATTGCATATTTATGCCTGGAAGGGTGACAACAAAGAAACCTTAATGTGTCCATTTCTTAAATTCATTACACCAGCCACAGTCAGAAGTAAACAGTGGCATTTGAAATTTAAGGCTTTTGCAAGAAATTATGGCATATATTAAAGAAGTTAACTTATATCATTGCAAATGCCATCCTGATTTTATCTATACATGTGGAAAAAGTGTTAAGCACTACCAGTCAGATGTGGACTTCAACCTCTTCTAGGCTAGTGGTTAAGCTGGCTTTTCCACTGGTGCTTCTATTAATTTCTCAACTGCAGCTAGTTTATACTGGACAAATGCCTGACCTGTATGTATCCCAGTGAAACTGTCAATTGCTCCAGGATTTATACACTCTTCCATTTTTACTATGGCATTTAATAAGCAATTGTTGTTATCATTTATATCAAATCTCTTCTAGGGAGAGAAAAGACAATGCCCTTGCAAATACAGCCGTCTTTAAGCCACCTCTACCTGCATCTGGAAACCCTGATACCATTACACCAAATGCAGCTCACCTCAATATTAGATCCCACAAACATTTTGTAGCTGAAATCTGAATGCAGTAAATGCTCCTGTAACACAGAAGGCCTGAAAAACAACCCATGCCCAGATTGGTTTTAAATGATTGCCAGGCAGAGATCCTTAGGCTGTCTCATTAGTATTTCACAGGTTATTATGTTCCCAAATTATGGCAGTCTCAAGTTTGCAGCAAAAGCTGAATCTCAAAGATGATAATGTCATAAAAGTGATCAATGAAAATTAGTATTAGACAACGAGAATTGCATCTCACAACAGCTCAAGTGTTTTAAATTCTGTTTGGTTAACAGGCAATATCACATTGCTATAAATGCGTAATAGAAATGCATTTCCAGTTGGACCCTTATCACTGAGGCTTTAAGTCTTTGTGACATTTATTTGACATTGAACCTGATAAGGAAGAAGGTGATTGCTGAGGTGAATTTGGTGCTCTCGGGCACTTCAATTGAAGCCACTATCAAACTTTAGACTCACAGTTCATTGTTACTTCCTTCTTGCACATATGTTAAATTGTTTAATCCCAAACAAAGGTTTTTCCAATTCACTGCCTGAACAAAATGTTCTTAGCCATCAAGTTTGTAATGATTATTGCATACTGTACATGACAGCCATTGTTTTAAGCTACACTATCTCCCAAGAGTCACAAGAATGCATACACTTGGAAAAAAAATGCAAGTTTGGTGATGTTCTGTTTCTAGTAATACATAGATTTTGTGAATTACTTCTCAAATGTTATCTTAATATTCTTTTTTTTTCCAGTCATAAAGCTCCTTACCCTTACTTGGAGTGTGTTGTTCTAGAGGCTATAAAACACCATATCCTTCTACAAGGAACGTTTAAATTTGCATTGTCTTTACCAGGAAACTTGGGATTCAGAATCACCATTATATGAACAGCTAGTTAAAGTTAAGCACATTTCTTAGTGAAGCCCTGTGTTGAGGACTTTAAAGCAGCATATAAGTTTTACCATATAGCAAAGACAAAGCATAAATGCAAAATTGTTCTTGAGCCCTATATTCTTTCACAATATATATTCCTCCTACCCCCTACCTTTCCTCTGTTTGTGTTTCCTAATGAGCTTTCTAAAATGGCAGTATATGGTGCATGTATCATTCCCAGCATAATGGATCCCTATTTTGACAAAGCTCATGCAATCTAGGTAATGGATGCATTTCATAATCATCCTCGTCACAATTAGATAAAACTGTACTCCAGGAGGCTTTCACTTAGCAGGTGCAGTACACTCTGGGAAAGCATTTCAGAAGCAATTTCAACAGTTCCTGTGGTACAGATCCATTTGTCAACTTGAATTCTTGAAATTAAAATACATCACTTTCAGGACGAGATGCTGAATCTTAACTCCTGGGTTATCCTTTCCTGTCAATAGGATTCCTGCCATCAAAGCATTCAAGCAAATCAACACACCAATAGATTTCAGTGACTTAGGTCACAGACTCAGGGTTATGTGTGTTCCTCACACTCTTTCTAGCACAAATATCCAAAAAAAAAAAAAAGAAAAAAGTATACACTGAAAAACTGAAAGTATAAAATGAAAAACTGGAAGAGATGCTGAACACCACTTTTTCATAGATATTTTGTTACTGAGCTTTAAACAAACACTAAATTATTTTTATCCTTTTGCTATTTGGTTGTCGGAGATCCACTTCTCAGGGTTGTGTCACTATCAAAAGTACTTTTCTTTCCCCAGACATGCTAAACACTACCATTATATCCATGGAAGGTCCACTAACAAAAAAACCCTAAGCTAATACACCTGGAGTAGTAACAGTAACTGTAACCTCCACATAATCCAGAGGAGACACTGCTTAATTTGTCAATATAATAATATCTTGATTGATCCACTGTTTTTTCCAACTTCACACTACGTTAACAGATTTTGTGTCCTAAGACCGCTGGTGCAGTTCTTTGCTCTTCAGATTTGTTATGACAGAATCATTCTGCTGAAATGTAGGGTACTGATGCATTGTGCTGACTACCAAGATTCCCTACAGACAGCCCAAAAATGCACACAGAGATTCTGCTTTGAATCATAGAATCTTTCTTTGAGAAAGAAAGTTGTGTCCTGCCTTAATTTACAATGGCACCAGCTAGTACTGAGGTACCAGAGGGAGTGCAGGAAACAGAATAATTGAGCCCTTGAGTCTTTTTAACTTCATATGCTCCAAGGTCATCAGCTCCACCCATTTTCTCTGCCCCATCCACCATTGCTAGTTTATAATGATTATCAGCAATTAAGCTTACCATGACATTACATTGTAATATATGCTACCATATGCTGAATATTTTGAACTCCAAGCCTCAATTTCCTAGTTAAAAAAAAAAATCTTCAACATTAAATTTAAAAAAAAACCTCAGATCCAAAATTACAGACAGTTACCTTTTTTTTTTCTTGTTCTTCACAAGGAAGGACATCTTTAAAACTATCTGGTTTTCATTCAACGTTGTGAATGGGCTTTAGAGAGTTCAGTACCCAAGGGTGCTGTTAGAGTCTGTTAACTGAAAATCAAAAAAAAAAAAAGGAACAGAGTCCTCAGTAACCATCTTTGACTGAAACTTTGACCATGTCCATCCTTCCTATGCCATATGTGGCTTAGAAGTCTCAGTCATTTTCCTTTCCAAATATCTTCTACTGCCTTAAATATGTTTCCTACAGTGCAGTAGTTGAACTTATTTTGCTACGTGTCACTTAGCCCCTCTGGCATCTGTTAGGGTGCAAGCACATGACAGAGGTGGTCTTCTGACCTCATCTGGATGGCATTGTCAAATTGATTCTCAGCTTTCAGTGAAGGGCATTTCCAGAGAGCCAGATGCAACAGAAATCAACTCAGCTCTAGAAGCTACAATACAGAGACAGTGGCTCTTAACCCTTCCCAAAGTGTTCAGGAAACAAAAAGCCATTTTTTTGTCTTCAGTGCTAACCGGTCACAAGTAGCCCAAGGTGTGACTACACTGAACTACTCTTCACTTGTACTTCATGCTTCACACAAGTCCAGACAAGTCCTTTTGTGAAGGGACTGACTTGTGTCCTATGAACAGGCTTCTTCACCTATCAGAACAAACAATTGTACAATACCAGCCTTGGCATCAAAACAGGTTTAAAGAGCTGGGCTGATGTTAGACTTTTACTTTTTCCCACACCTTAGATTTAAAAAGGGAATGTATACAAATACAGGAAACATTAGTGAAGAAATGTTAGGGTCTGCTGTGGCTAGGAGATTTGAAAACATGCTCAGAGTTGAACCATGACCTTCAAAGCCCATCTCAAGATCAGTTACAGTTTTCTTTCAGTTCTATTGTCACAGGGCAGAGTCCAAGCATCAGGCAGCCACTCTCAGCCAGCAAGGGAAATGAAACCCATCCTCTAAAAGGAGCTTTCAGGAATACACATGAAGTAAGCAAGGACAGTCAGTCCTAGTAACATGATCTCAGCAGTGTGAGGACTTGGGAACCCTGAGGATGCTCCATTGAAGGTATACATTTGATCCCATTTTTCTCCAAGCAAAGGATCCCCTGCAATAATCTTCCTAGTTCTTTGTCTGAGGATGGTAATGACTCTGCTTATGCATCACTCAGCTCTTCTTTATCTCTTGTATTGCTTAGGAATTTGAATTACTCAGTAGCAGCTAATCTGCTCATTCCTTGTTTTGTTCTGGGTTTGATCACAGTTTGCTCATACTAACTGTTGCTTTTCTCAGGTACAGGCTAGTCAGACTGCAGATCAAACTTGCTTGAGAAAAAAAAACCAACTTTTACCAAATAAGAAAAAAAAAACCCACACTTTGCTAAACTTTTCTCTACAGAGAACACACTAGAAGAGGATAGACAGGAAAAAAAGGAAAAAAAAAGCTTTCAGAAAAAAAAAGTTTAGAGGTTTTCATCTTTTAAAAGAAAAAAAACATCTTCTTCTGGAGCACAAAGCTGTGACGTGGCATTTGTGCAATTTACACAATGGGTGAGATACAACTCACGTAATTTCATATGACCAATAGTTCCACATCTGACTTGTCTGCTCTTCCTCACTCTTGGAATTTAAAGATACACGCAAAGGGTGATTCATCTGACTGAATTTAGACACCTGCCAGAAGAGGAGATGAATCACTCTTTGAAGGCAAATGTGTCACTCCATTGGTTATAAAGAAGGCAAAGGTGACTAGTCTGCACAGATTCTAAAAATTCAGCTAAGGTATTGCTGGTGAACTCCACTCCGTCGATGGATTTGACCCCATTTAGAGAAGTTGACTCAGTAGGACCTGAGGTAAGAGTTTTCTTAACAACGTTAGGACAAGAGGAAACAGTCTCAAGTTGGACCAGGGAAGGTTTAGACTAGACATGAGGAAGAATTTTTTACCAAGAGGGGTATTAAGCATTGGAACAGGCTGCCCAAGGAGATGGTAGAGTCACCATCCCTGGAGAAATTTCAGACACATAGATGAGGTGCTGAGGAACATGGGTTAGTGATGGGCTTGGCAGTGTGAGGTGAGAGGTTGGACTCGATGTTCTTAAAAGTCTTTCCCAACCCCAATGAATCTATGATTCAATAGAAAGCTAAATAGGAACATTTTAAATTAATCTATCCAGTTGAGATCTCAGGATACTCACCCCAAATGTGCACATCCATGTAACTAGGTTTCATCTTGTCTCCTTTCCCATCACCAAAATTACACAGGGGACAAAAAATACCATACCAATTCCCCAGAGCAGACTCTGGAGGAATTAGTTTCATCATTTGAAAGTACTTCTAGCAAGAGAGAGATCTGAAATTCCTATCAAGTTTCATAGTCTTTTACAGAAGTGTAAATTTGACCTACCCAAAATAGGCACAATTTTTTTATCCCCCCTCTCAAAACTACATTTAACAAAAAGTGAACATGATTCTGTCTATATACACATAATCCAAAATTGTTGCAGGAGCCATCCTGTTGCAGGACCATCAGATTTGACAGGACGCTTGTGACACTTTTCAGAAGGTATTTCTGCACAGGCAATGTGAAGTCAGGCTTGCTCAGAGTCCTCCAACTTCTCCATTAATCGTTTGCATAGCAGACTTCACAGCACTCAGCCCTACTTTAGCTTGTGTGCACAGCCTCCACTTTGCTCTTAACTAGGCTCATATCCAAGGACAATGTCACTACCTTTTGCTAGTGCACATCTGAAGCCTCTCTAGAAAGGATCACCAAGTCACATGCCATATCTGCTGCTAACTGAGCCCTTAGCACAGTCCCAGCCATGATTAACCAGCCCAGAACACTCCAGCAAGAATGGATTGATGGCATCTGAGATGCTCTGTACTTCCAGCAAGCTCTAGAGACAGAGGAAAGGGTACTTCCCACTGCAGACTTGGGAAGCAACCAAGGTTGCTCTTGGGCACACATTTACAGTGCTGTTCAATGAGCACTGTAGGTAACTTCTAAGAAAAATGAAACATCTTCCATTCTATTGGAGTGACAATAGATAGCACAAATCTCAATTTGACTGTTCTCTGCCAAATCAATTCCATTTCAAAGGGTTCAGTCATAACTGGCTTGAGTTTAAGTTGCTGCACAGATACTGAGCTAGAGTGATTTTTACCCATATACTCTTGAGCAACATCACATAAAAAAAAAAAACCAAACAAAAAAACACACTCTAGAGCTTAATCCACACTGACAGAGAATTAAATGGCATTGTTTTGATTTTGCTGCAAAGAAAAAACATACAGATAAGCTGATACCATACTTCAGATGACCTTTGCTAGCAAATTACACTATGCTAACAATATTTTGCCTGAGCTTTCAGTGCATTACAGCCTCTGTAAAATTGGTAAGGGTTTCTTTTCTATACAGATTATCACAAAGTCAGCAATGCACTTTGCTTCTGAAAAGCCATTAGCCTACTGAAAGAGTCGTTTCAGCTTTTTTCAAGGAAAGACGTCTCATCCTGTCACCTCTCACTAAAAACTGGACTGCTAACAATCACTTGTTATGAAATGTAGACTGGGTCAGAACATTTACCCATAGATCAGCCCTTCCTGCAGGACTCATTCAAGAACTACTATGATCCAGACAGAAGATGCCACTTGTCTGTCTACATTTTTTAGCCATCTCACAGGCTTTCGTATCTCTGGCTAAAAATTGTTGTGCTACTAATCACCATATATGTTTCATGACTTCATATGATATCATCTTGTCCAACCCACTGGTCAAGCAGGGGCAGGTAAAGCAGAATCCCAAGAGGGATCTGCATACACTCTTCTTTTTTGAGTCTTTACACATCATGTGTCCCATTTCTCCATCACACTCAAAGTTTTCCAAGACTCACTACAGAGCAGAGAGCTCAGCACAGTCATACACAGATTCCTACCCAGAAATATGTGAAGAATGAGAAACAAGAAACAACATCACTTTCAAACAAGGTTATTTACAGCACACAACAGGAGGCAGGGGCATGAACTCTCCAGAAATGTTGAAATATAGATCTGACTCTGGGCATTGTAGTGCCTCACCAACAGTGCACTCAATCAAAATCAAATAAGAAAGATTTCACACCGCTGCTGCCACTGTTGCTTCTATTTTACAGTGGCATTACTACCTGGCCTGAAGCCTACAAGAAAAATGTCTCTGCTGTAAGTTCTCAGGTAGCAAAGAGTTAAGAAGATTATCTCCAAAAGCTAAAAAGCTTTCCTGAAATGGAAAACCAGTGGCTCACAAGGCCAATATCTGTACTTTAAAAATGGCAAGTTTGACAGCAAAATAGCTGTACCCATGGCAAACACTCCCCCTGTTTCCAGAGAGCATGTCCACCCCTTGGCTGGCTGCATTGATGTGGGATGGCTCCTGAAAATCCCTCACTGTCCAGAAGTGATGACTGCTCACCACACACTAAGGGATGTCCTTTGTCATATGTGGAACTCGTGTTGGAACACGAGTTATCCCAAGGAGTGACCCACAACAAAGGTAAGAGCTAAAACCAAATGGAAGATGAAAGCTTTGTCTGGGTAAGAAAAGAACCTTCCAAATCAAATCCTGATGGAGCACTAGCATCATGGATTTTGTCCAAGTCACCTCTTTGCACAGACTCTGGCAGTAACTTGCGTGCCCCGTGATGTTTCCAACTGCTCTAGGGATTAACATCACTCTTTCCAGGATATGTAGCAGGAAGACACACAAATCCTTCTCTCTCCAACCCTCTGGGTCTCAGGGAGGAATTATTTTTAAAGTCCTTATCTTCTGGAACTCCTCTATTACCAACAAAAAATAACTTTTTAGCAAACTGCACTTCTCAAATATACTTTTCCAGAAAGCATACTGCAGCATCAGGATGAAGCTGCTGAGACTCTATGTCCTGTAAATTGCAGAGTATGTGCAGAAAAAGGGCTGAACTTCCCTAAAAGCTTTGTCAGCTGAAGGAAGAATTAAGCAAGATGTACACGTCTGGTTTTGAACAGTGTCCCAAGAAAGTCAAGCAGGATGTTCCACTTCTGAGCAACACAAACGTTTCCTTCTGAGTCGGGAAAGGGTAACAGAGGTTTGACTCCATGAAGCCGTGTAAGCCAAGGAATAAGGCACACAAATACAGATCTATGGCTATTAGCAAGGAGCTTCCTTATGCACAGCCAGGTCAGAGACAAGGCTAAGTTGTTTGGGTCCCTCTGCTCCATACATGTTGTCACATGCCCCTTGCCTAGCCTGACACAAACCTTGAAAATTGAGATGATGTGAGCCATGCACTTTGGAAGTGTAGCCATCCTGTACTACACGGGGATTCAATTCAGTCAAAGAGAGAAAAAGATACAACAGACTCCTTTCTTCAGTGAAAGATCTACTGGTCTCTTTTCTTGCCCACCATAGACTTTCCCATTCAGCAATAAAAACCTGTTAAATTCAAAGCATCATTCTGCAGCAGTAACAAAACAAAAACTGTCCTGCAACCAAGATTTGTCACAGAGGATCTTCATGATCCTCCCTCCAAGCAAAATCAATACCCAGTCGTGATCTGAGCTTCTGGATACTCAAAGATCATGAGATGCATTCCTTGTCCTTCCTTCCCAGCAGAATAATGCAGAGAAAGTCATTTTAACATATTGAAACACTTTACAGTACTGAACAACTTCTACACCATCTGGCTGAAGGACTGCTGAGCATAAAAACACAAGATTAACAGTTTCCTTTGTTGTTTTCCAGGCCACAAGATAGTATAGCCTTTAAGCTTGTTATTATCCCATGTCTTACACCTAGCTCAAGCAAATGCAAAGCTGCATTTAAGGCCCTGCACTTCAGTTCAGCTGGTTCAAGTCCCTAAATCGGCTTGCTAACAAGTGAACTTGAAGGTAGCTTTACTCTCGTTTGTTTTCTCTTCACCACTACATACACGGGCACCAAAGATGCACCTGCTGTCTGTAGCTCACACTAAGAAATGTAGGTTCTTTGCTTTATACAACGCTTTTGCCAAACAGGCCTGGTTATGCTGTTAAGCAATACATCAGCATAAGGGTGGCCTTTTGATCAGAGTTCACACAAATACATCATTAAAGCTCTAGTGATCAGCAGTATTAATAGAATACATCATCAGGATGCAATCTGAGAATGATGAATTAGTGAGATATGCCATCAGAACTCTGTTGCTAGAGGGACACATTACTCTCCAGCAGGCCCTGGCAAATCCAAAAGCATGACAAATAATGTTTTAAAAGGTTTTCTTTAAAAACATAAATGAGATGTGTGCCAACGAGAGCAAATTGCATTTAGAGTCAATAAAATGCCTGAGGATGCCACATGCCTTTTGTTCCATATTAAGCACCAGCATCTCTTAGTTCTGTTCTCACACAGGGCTGACGAGACTCTGATAATTTGATCTGCTTCTGCTAATATTCAGCCTGGCCCTGCTAAGCATGGACTTGTTTGCAAACCTCAAAAGGCAGCTTTGCTTTCCAACCATCAACTCTTCACAGAACTCAGCTAATAATGAATCTAAGGCATGTCTTAACATTTTGGCATTTTTACCATTATTTCATTAGTTAAGCCTTCTCTCTATGCTACATGGCAGCAGCTCTGGGCAGTTATCCTTTGACACACCAGCACAGGGAAAGAGGGCAGGACCATCCTATCAGCTCCTTACAACTTTACTGCCAGACACTGACAGGGTCCAAAATGAGAAATGAGGAACTACAGGTGGATGCTTGATGCTATAACATATTTTTGGCCCAGATCTGAGTGGTAAGAATAAGAAAAGTGGTGCTAGGACAATGCACAGATCTTCCATACTTCTGAGCCCCCACTGTTCACCTAAGCTATGGCAAGTTATACAATGGGACTCAACTCTCAGTCAGTCAGTCTGGAGCCCCAGTGGAGCAGGAAGAATAGCTAACCAGGGGAGATGATGGCCACTGGACAGAAGGATGTTTAACACCACAATTGTTACTCAAACAACAGTCTCACCAACGGATTTTCTGCAGACAAAGTAGCAATATCCAATCTGAGACAGTTCAGACACACCAGGCAATAAGGTGTGATTGCTCCCCAGGAGATAGACTTATCCCCACAGGGTTGACATAGATCACCAAGAGACTAGAGAAGACCCCATAATCCTAGGACTCCCACAGGATGGGGAAATCAGACAGTTTGCCCAGTCTTGTGGTGCTGTCGTATAACTGAGCCTATCTGGGGTCCAGACACAGCTGATGGCTATGATCAGCCATGGCCATACTATGTCAATACCCCAAACACTACCAAGATTTAGAGAATCATAGAATCATTTTGATTGGAAAAGACCTTTAAGACTCTGGAGTCCAAGCCCTCCCCTCACACTACCAATCCACTAACCCTTGGCCCTCAGCACCTCAGCTCCATGGCTTTGCAATAGCTCCAGGGATGGGGACACCCCCACCTCCCTGGGCAGCCTGGCACAGGGGTTGACAACTGTCTCAGGGGAAAAAAGCTCTTCCTCAGCTCCAATCTAAACCTTCCCTGGGGTAACTTGAGGCCATTTCCTCTTGTTCTGCCATTCATTACTGGGGAGCAGAGATCAGTCTCCACCTCTCTACAAGACTCCTGTAAGGGAGTTGCAGAGAGTGCTCATGTCTCCCCTCAGTCTCCTCTTCTCCAGGCTGAACACCTCCAGCCCCTTCAGCCATTCTCTAAACCCTTCACCCCCTTTGTTGCTCATCTCTCGATCTGCTCCAGAAAAAAAAAAAAAAAAACAAAATTAAAGAGAAAACAAAATCAAGGAAAAGTTGAAAACGCAGAAAGTTCTCTGTTAAAAGGATTTCATTAAAATAAAAAATATAAGAGTCTTTAAAAGACAGGTATCAAAACTTTATCATAGAAAACTAGGCATCATCTACCCTACTCCCCAGTCTTGTCCCAGCTCTCCCAGCACTGCAATTGTCACCATCTACAACCCTGAGAGGTACCAAATGAAAAAGAAATCCCTGACCAAACTTTTGATGACCAATTGTCTATTCGATGCTGCCCACCAGAAATCAAGAGAGCTACAGAGATTTTTCCTCTCCCTTTGTTTCAGTGTGCTGCTACTGTCCCATCACACTTCTGGATAGAATATGAGAGGTAGAATGTTAAGCTGAACACTACAAGTGCGTCTACAGCTCAAGCACTTAATTTTACCACTATTGAAGAGAAATGAGAGTGAAACAATTATAATTTTAGAGACTCAGATCTGTCTTAAGCCCATGCCAAACTCAGCTTCAGTAATTACTTATTTGGTCATTATTACTGGAGCTGATAATTATAATCACATATCAAAGAATTGACAAAAAGTGTGTACTATATTATGAGCCTGCCAAGGCTGAGCTTGTTTTCTCAATTTTGAGCCATCCTTGCATATGAAACTAGAATCAATTTCTAAGTTTTGATTTTCATAATAGGTTAACATTTATGTTGCTCAATGACTTAATACACAGGCAGAGAAGAGGGAATGTTGCCTGTACCAAAGAGCAACTTTCCTAATGAATTACTTATTGTCATGTAAGACATGCTGGCACGTGCAACCACAACATTCGTGGCTCTGTAATTAAGTCCCTTCTCCAATGAAACAAAGCAAAACACCCATTTTTACAGATGAGTATGGCAATAATTAGAGATCATCACTACAAGACTGAGTGCAAAACACTGCCTGATGCTCCAGCTGTATCTATAGCAAAAAGAGACATTCTACTATACATTGCAATTAGGGTGAGCATGCAGTCTTTAATAATTAGGAAATCATAAGGAACCAAGAAGAAACATAATCCCCCTATAGCAGATCAGCTCACCAGTGGGGGAGAGTAAAGAGCCAATTAAACAAGCTGGAGACACTTATTCTTCCAGTTCAAGTCAATATATCCTCATCTTTGTTAATGGAAAGTACTTTAGTTTGAAATCCAGGAATGTAGCAGTCAGCATCGCTGTCCTCTTATCAACTCAGACTAAAATTAGCAGCTTAATAGTGCACAGCCACTAGTGAAAGCAGACTGCTATAATTTATTGTTCTCTCAGTATGCTTCTCAAACGACAGCAGTGCATCTCAGTCCTTTCTAGCCAGTACCAGCTCATTTCTGTATTGAAATTACTGAAACTGCTGATAGCATCATATAGTCAATGCAATCGACGAGGTACAGATGTACTCAGGGAGTGTTACACCTAATTAACTTATCACCACGTGATCTAATTTTTCTTTTGGTTTCTCTTCAAAGCTTGCAACTTAGACTCTGCTTCTCACAAAGCTAGTTACCTCCAGCTCTGTTGAGGTTTTACCACACACCTCGTGAGCTAATTTCTTTGCAAAACAGAAGTTGCAAACTAGAGACGTGGGAGGAACTTCTTCCCATAGCTTTTTCAAAGGGAATCAACCCAAGGAGCAGACAACACTGGAGCAGCTCTGGGACCAGCATGGTTGGGCCAAGAACAGAGAAAGAGCTATTGTCACACATCCAGGACAAAGGCAAAGCTTCAAAAACAGCACCTGTCTAAAGCACATCATCTGATTTCAGTGGCCAGCAGCATTTCTGTAAAACATTTCTGTGGGTGCAAACACGTTTGACTCCAGTGACATGTCCAGCTGTGATCCAACTAGTTCTGCCATCAGTCTCCTCCCTCAAAGAGGGATCTGACCCTCCCATCCACTGTAAGGCAGAAAAGTTGTGCTGAAGTCTTTTTCTAGTAGAAAATGCCTTTTCTACAAAGACAGAATCAATCAAATAGTAATTGCATTTTGTTCTACAAAGTGAAAACCCCAAAAATACCACCTTCAAAAGAACCGGTATCTCATCATCTCATTTCTCAGTTTTAAGTAGCACATACAAAAATAAACATTTCGCAATAAGACATCTGAAAAATGGATAAGTGAGAAAAGACATACAACAAACAGAACTTTTGTCACTGATAAATGGTTGCTCTTCTGTTTCTACAGAGCCTTTTAGTTTTCCAATTTAATTTCTTATGACAAAGTAGACTAGTTTCAAAATTCCCTCTCCCCTCCAAAAAACCTTTCACAAAGCTGAAATTCTGCTCTCTGTGCAGCTTCAGTCTGGCACTCTAATGATCAAACATTATTAACCTGAATCAATCAACCATGTAAAATGGGTTGAAACCCTTATAGCCACAGCTATGCCTTGGGTTTGACACCCACACCTCAGCTGACTCCAGTTCAACCCAGGTATTTGTTTAGTGACAACTCTCAAGGGTTTAGATCAGGATCCAAAAAAGTAAGATGGGACAGGGAAAGCTTCTGGAAGACAGCAGAATTGTTTTCAAAACCAAAGCAGTCACAAAGCACCAAATTATTCCATCCTTTCCCCAAAACACATTTCAAAGCAATAGTGCTGAGGTGAAAGGAAGCTGCAGCTGTTTTGTTGAGTTTAATAAGCTACTCAGCTTATTAAATATGCAACCTACAAAAAAGAAATATAAGCACCCATACACTGAATCACAGACAGATATGGCACATAACTATTTAAAACAGCTACCTGATATAAAAATAAGGGTCTGCTTTAGCAAGTGATGAATGCCCTTGTTTCATAGGGTTGAAGAGTACTTGTGAAAAGAGCATGCTGTGAGCATGGAAGGATGTCACATACAATAGAGCAGCCTGATGCTGATGGTGATCTGCTGAATTACTAGACCTTTGATGTGGGAAGAAAACAAAGGGAAAAAAAAAGCACTTAACGTCTCCCACAAAATACTAAAGCCTTACTAAGGAAGGCATCCATTTGAAAAGCACAGCTGATAAAACACTGGGGGTTTGTGCAGCAAGGTTGTTATCATACTTGAAATACCCATTGTGGAGTGGGTGGAGTGGGAAAGTAGTTACAGCTGATCTCAAAAGAGGATTTGAGTAAGCTGCTGGCTCTGGCTAGGAAATATACTCAAGGCCAAGAGATTTTATAATCTCACACTTATAGACTCAAATCTTATCCAGTCAAAGAAGAAGGTAATCTCAAATACAGGGAAAGCCACGTGATGAGGGTATTTCTGGAGCCCTACCTGTCAGAAACAGGAATTAGTACGAAGGATGTCTGCTTCAAATCTTAGACCAAGAAAAGCTATTTCACACACACACACACACACATACATACACTCTACCAGGAACACTGACCCAGACTCACATCTGCAAACAAGTTGTGCAGAAAACACCTGAAAAATGGGTTGAAATTAGGTACAGTCCTACGAGCAACATTTTTCCCATCATCTACATTGGTTTAGGAATGTGTTGACCAAGCTATTCTCTGCCTTTGATCTGTCACAGAAAAGCTTTGCTTGCTGTTTTGTAAATACCTTTTCCTGCAATCCTAACTGCAGATAAACTCTCTTTCCTCCATTCTTTGCTATGACCATCTCTCCAATGTGCTTTCCCATCATTATCTAGTAACATAATCAGTGTTACCCCAGAAAAACAACCCAGACACAGTAAATGCCTCTCTGTGAATCATCAATCCATCTCCACAATTCATCATCACCCAGGGACTGGACAACATCCCTCCTAGATGGCCCAGTGAGTCCCACCTGAGGGGCACACATTTGCCCTTAGACATAGCAGCTGACAAAAGATACCAAAAAAAAATCTGCTCTTCAAAATCACAACTTGTCAAGAAATGTTACCAATGGCCATCTTTCCTTCCTGTGCTTCTGTGTAATGCATTTTTCCAACAACACTGAGGGACTGGTTTTGAGAGTATTTGATGTGGGATTGCATTAGACCAGAAATTAAACCCTAATACCTTTATTCTGGATACAAGGAAAATTTAGGGGCTGCTAATGATATTCACTCTGCCTAGGTCTTCACAACTGTAAATAGGAATGATAAAACTGATCACAAAATCACGTCTGGAAGCATACATTGATGGTTCGTATCCAATTTTTCATCCATCCATACTCCCAAATCCTTCTCTGCAGGGCTGCTCTTAATCCATTCATGACCCAGCCTGGACTGATACTGCTGACTGCCCTGACCCAGCTACAAGATCTTGCACTTGGCCTTGTTGAACTTCATGAGGTTCACATGGACTCATTTAAAGACAATAAGAAGACTGGAGAGGAATCGTGGCTAACAAAAACAGAATACATTCATAGATGGTCAAGGCATAGACTCTGGTGGCTAAATTAATGCTGAAAATGAACAGCGCTTCCCAGTAAAAGGGTAGCTCCTACTATATGAGGGAGTTTTGGTTTTAGGCAACTCCCAAATTCATAAAAGTTATTGCTAAAGAAATATAGAAAGTCCATATAAGAATTAAAACCCTAATTTTATCTCATTCTCAGATAAAGACCAATGTTGAGAAAATTGCTGAGATTTGTTAAGCTGGGAAATCTATGTTCTTATTTAAGACTGTTACTGTAGCCCTCCATTACAAGAGGACATAAGGTACACACACCTGGAAAACAGATTTTCTTGACTACGCATACCAAATCTTCTTTCACAAAACATGGCATATTCAACACAGTATTACACTTGTCCATATTTAACCTGTACATTGTTTGCAGTTCTGCTTGAAATAACACTTAAAAAGAAGTCTTCAGACAATTTTAAAAACTTGAGGTTAAGCAATTTCCAGCAAAGAAGGTATTGCAATACATAGCCACAAGATATCACAATCCCCAGACTAAGCAGTTTAAGGAAATACAATAAATAATCACAGTCAGACTCTGATCTGTGTTCAAAGCTCTGAAATGACATAACAACTCAAAGAAAATATGGTTTGGTACCTAAAGTTAAAATCTGGTCACAGGCCAGATTTTGTCTTTTCTACAGGGAAAAAGGAGCACAAGCTTGTGCCCCAGCCCAAGCTGAGGTACCACCAAGCGATGTAGGGTTTAACCCCCACATTCCCCTTACATTAGCATAGCATCAAACACCCTTACACAGAGCTCACAAGCACCTACAGCAGCATTCAGGATGATCACAACTTTGAGGGAGACACATGGAACATCTCTTTACAAGGGATCCCAAAATTAAAAGTGAGTCTATCGGCATATTAGTGAGGGTAGGCAATGCTTAAAGCAAAGGAGCACTAAGAACTGAGTTAACCATAATAGAAAAGCAAAGGATTTATAAATCCATGTTTTCCTACCGTGCATCCCTTCAGGGGAGATCCTTGATTGTAAGTTTGTTTCCCAACATCTCTGTAGCTTCTCAAGATGCAGCAAAATCTGTGCAGATATCCCTTGCTCCAGAGATACATAATTTCCCTCTCCTAGCTACCACCATGGGCAGATAACCCACCCTGATGAGGAAACCTTCCTAGCTACCACTGTGTCCTCAGGCACAGCGCCAGCAACAATGGAGACACCTATTCCTTCTACTCATACAGAGCATAGAACAACCACAAAAAAAACCCCTCATCAAAAAAAAAAGCCCTGAAACCAATTTATACTTTCCAGCAGGCTGATTCAGAACCATTATGCACCTGTGGTTTAGGCACAAAAGCTCTTTAGGATGTTTTATCTGTTATCACCAAATACATGTCAATATGAGCATATTCCAGTAGATGTTGTTTTACATCCTTTTTTCACAATCATCTAGAGATAGCAAGAAAGTGGAGTAATAGCACTTCTCTCTTTTTTTTGTTTTGATCTTTTATCATAAGAATATATATTTCTCCAATGTGTCCTTTTCTCTGTGTGGTGTTCCAGGTAAAAGAATATGATTTAATAATAAAAAAAAGCATAGTAGCTTCTCAAGCTAGCAGCCTACATTTTGAGTCTGCTCAGGACATGACACATAACTGCTTTATTCCACAAGCTTATTCACCATCATTTTCTCCCCTTACAGGCTGCTCTTTTCTTACTGAAGTGCTAAACATGATTTTTGCACTCTGATGATGCACTTTTCCCTGCTTTCACATGCTTAATTCCCTGTTATACCCAAAGAGAGTCTCAGAGGAGAGAAAATGGTGAAGAAGTGTAAGTAGCCCAGCCCAAAAAAACATTACTCCCAGATTTATTGCTTCTCAGGCGAGAAAGCTGGCAATGATACTGAAAGCTCTCTGCACCTTACAGCCCCTTAATTCTTACCAGCCATGTCCTCTATGTTATTTTTATATTATACATTTCAGTATACAAGCAACTCCTTCTAAGTGCATCAGACATCAAAACACAAAAATCATCATCAGTGGCAAATTATATCACTCTCTCCCCATTCCTTTGTTAATGTTTAATAATAATTAATGAAACACAGATATTGTCCTAATAGGAACTGGTAGTATCTGATAAGCTGCCTCCTTTAAGTTTGTTAAAATACAAACCTTTTACAGATTATTGTTCCATTTTTATTATTTTGCCATGTATGAGATTTTTTTTCTGCCCTTTCAATGGTGTGTTTAAAAATAAGTTTTAATATCTTAGATAAAATACAGAGTGTTAGAGAATCATAGAATAGTTTGGGTTGAAAGGGACTTTTAAATATCAATCCAATCTTGTCCATCAACAAGCAGGAACATCTTCAACTAGACTAGGTTGCTCAGCAGCCTGTCCAACCTGAACTTGAATGTCTCCAAAGATGGGGCATCTACCATTTCTCTCAGCAACCTTTTCCAGCGCTTCACCACCCTCATCATAAACAATTTCTTCCTTATATCTATTCTAAAACTAGTCTTTAGTTTTAAACCACTACCCCTAGTCGTATCACAACAGGCCTTACTAAAAATTCTGTCCTCATCTGTCTTCATGTTTCCCTTTTTCCAGGCACCAGGGACTTCACTTATGACTTTTCAAATACCATGGAGAGTGGCTTGACAACTATGTCAGCCAATTCCCTCAGGGCTCTTGGATTCATTTTGATAGTCTCATAGAGTTAGTCCCCAGGTGGTCACAAATTTAATCTTCTCTTACAGTGGGAGGGACTTTGTTCCCCTAGTCGCTGTCTTGCAGTCCATCCACTGTAGAGGTGTGAGAAGAGAGGCTGCCAGAGAAGCCTGAGCCAACAGTCAACTCTTAACACAACTGCTGGATGCAGATATGTCCATACTTACTCATAATGAGAAAAAGACATCATTCCGGTATCTTACATTTATATAGCTGACATGTCCAACTTCATAAAGAAAGGCAGAGTCTTCCTGATGCTCCTGTCAAATGCAGGAAGATGTGCAGCTAACCTGTAGGTGAGTCTATTTAAAGCAAAAAGAAAACTATTTTTATTATAATCTACTTTTTTTTTTCCTCCCAGCCTCAAAAGGAACACCAACTGCAACAATTCAGTTGCAACAATCAAGCAGTGTCAAAAAAAAATGAGTGTAAATTTCTGAAAAGTTTGGATTAGGGAGAAATTCAAGTAGTCTGAGGACAATTTAGAGTAATTCTTCTGCCTTGGATACTTAAGAAAACTCAAAATCTGGTGTTGCATTCAGCAATATCCATTCCAGCCCTTGGAGACTGACTTCACCATGTAATGAAGGAGTCACTGGGACTACTGTTTTCTCTGTCATTATATGGCCACAAATGTAGCAAGCAAGAGTAAAAAATTCTGAGATTCTTTCAATTTCACAAACTTTGCAAATAGAACAATTTATTGGGGAAATAAAGGTAAATTTCAGGGAAAAAAAAAGCACACGAGCAACAAATCTACTGGAGAAATACAAAAGGAATAATTTCTTATCGACTTTTCAAAAAAGTCTTACAAGCAATTTACAAAAGAAAATATCCCTTAAATAGCAGCATTCTTGTAACCAGAAGAATTCAATATTTTTTCTAAATTTCCTCCCAGAGAGAATAGGGCTAAAGTATTCTGATTGTTACAGGGGGAAAATGTAATGCTAAACAAGGCTTTTGACTTTAGACCCTATGTCCATTCTTCCACATTGCTGTTTCACCAACAAAATCTGATAAAGGATAAACTAAGGACAGGTGGAGTAGGAGGACATGGTGGTCATGCCACAGCCTTTTCTGAGATCCTCCCTAAAAGTTTTGGAGACAACCATGGCACTGCTTGCACAATCCAGGGAAAATCTCCCTCTAAGTAGGGCTCACAAAGTGGAATAGAGCTGCAGGTGAGTGAAGATGAGCACCTTGCATGTCCACATGCAGAAACAGGTAAGGTCACCAGCTTGGGACAGCAAAATTTCCTTCACCTTTCTCTCGAGTTTGCAATCACAAGCATTTAAGAGAGTAGGACTACATTCACTGCTCTACCCTAGAGTCCTCTAATGATTTATGTGTACCCTTAAGTCTCTTTTGATGTGCCTCCTCCCTACAAGGAAAGGGTTTAGACTTCCCTCAGCACAGCCCCTACCTCTTCACCTCCTTCCTTAGCACCCCTTAGGTGTGCAGCATGACATCCTCACAATGGAGCACTCCCCTAAGTGCACTGGGACTGCTGTCTGTTATTGCTGGAGGTAATGAAATTTCTTCCTGAAAGAAGAAAATAACTTGTCAGCTCGGACCTGACAATATCTGTGTAGCCCCAGAGTGAATATAAGTCACTTCAGTGATATCAGCAAGAATGTCATTTTCTGACAATGCACACTAAGAACAATCATTTCAATTACTGAAGGAAAGGCTGCTGCCAACCTAAAACCAGATGTCAATCTGCCCAAGTACAAATTGGCTTTTTTTGACACAATAATTATGACTGGCTCTATAATGCATCAACACAGGCTAGCAAATTGCACGTTGAGCACAGGTCAGCACTGCCCTGCTCAGGATCATCCAGCTTAGAAAACCTGGAGTGATTTGTGTTGTCATCACACACAGTACTTCAGTAAGGGGCAGATTTACATAGCAGCTGCAAAGGCTTGACCTACTATTAGCAGACTAGGCATCTTGGCAGGAGGTTTTGGGTCGCATTTGTTCTAGGACTGGCCCCTTGGATCTGGAGCAGGACATACCAGACAATGTTGGGATGATGACCCACTGATGAAGTACTTGCAGTTTAAGAATGGGATTGATTTTATGACACATTAGACATTTTAAGGTAGACTTTTAAATTAAACAAGTTGTCTCCACTTCATCCACAGTCAACAGTGTGAGATACATACCTCAAAAGACAACTATATCTATCTGAGGTGTCTGAGATGCACAAGAAACCATCAGTGTAGTTGGGCTTAAGTACAGCTGAATTAACATTGTGTGCTTCAGACTCCATTTTGCATAAATGAGGTCATATGCTGCAGTCTCTTATGGTCCCTTTTAATCAACAACACAAAGAAGGGTAGATTAAATTAGACCCTTGATTACTGTGGATGGGATACTGCAAACAAATAGACAGAAAACAATGCCAAACATTGCTGTGATAAATATGCTGCCAAACAAAAACACAAGGAGCTCAGGATGCAGAATTTCATCAGAGGAGAAATTAAAAGAGTAAACACAAAGCAGTTTTACTTGGGTTCTTACACAGCAAAAGCATATTGATGTGGCCAGTTAAATGTTAGTGATATCGGTGCTTGGAAGCAAAATCCCAATACAATTTGAAACTGAGCACAAACAGGAAAAAAACATCATGTATGTTGCAGGAATGCCACCTAGTCTTGAAACTGGAAACTTGTCCAGGAGGTGAGGGATAAGAAGCCACTTATACTGTGTGAGAGTCTGATTTAATCCAGCTATAAACCAGTATTCCCCATATATCCAACAAGATCAGGGTTCCTAGTAACATCTTTTGTATACACATCTACCATTGTTGGTACAACAGTAAGCTGGAAGGAACCACCTTTGCATGTGTCTTTTCATCACCTCTTGTTGGCAATCCCAGATGAGCAACACAGGTAAGACATTAAAATAGTCTTCATCTAGTTGACAAGATACATACCACCCTCATGTCAACTTTTCCTTTGACTTGAATTGCATCGTCACCGTATCCTTACCAGACAGGTACTCATGAAGAGGCTCAGTGATCTCATTCACCTTTACCTTAGCTTCCAGTAGAGCTGTGAAAAGTATCTTGAATAGTTGAGAAAAATTTCCCCTCCCACACGTAGTGAGCCCAGGTGTTGTGTATCCATGAAGGACTGGCTCTTGTGTGCACGCTAAATTGTCTGTACACATTTTTGTTTCAGACTTCAACAGATATTTAATCTCAAAACATGACCCACAAACATGATGAACAAAGTGCAAATTACTTCATGCTAAGGGTAAAAAATGCTTTTGCTTCTGATCTAGTGATATAAATTGATCTATTCCTGCACACTCATGAATCCGATCCTAGGAAAACTCTCTATCAGCAGGAGTAAAGTATTTGTAGAGACTGTAAATCTATATTAAATTAAATAAAGCCATTTAAAAAATCTCTTCTGAGAGCCACTGCCTTTCCAGACACAGGCTGAAATGGAAAACACCTTTGAGATACCTCTGGGCTAACCCTCAGAAGCAACCAGCTGTACCCAGACACAGATCATCCCATTTCCCCTGTTTGATTTTTTTTTTTTTTTTTTTGGTCAGGAAGCAGTAAAAGACTATCGGCTGCAGCAGCACCAAATTATCCTTTCTCTTACTGACCACTTCTGCCAGATAATGGTCTGCAAAATAACACCCAGCTGCCCAAGGACACCACAGTGCCATGTGTTGTACCTGAGCCTTGGAGCCTTGGCCCGCTGGTCTTCAGGCAGAGGTGAATATGTTTTGTTTGTCTGCATGGGATGCATCATTCGAATCACAGTCCACTTAGAAACAAGTTTTGTATTTAAAGATTTTTTCCACAACTGGATTTTTTTTAAAAGATCTATTGTTTGCATCAAGCCAATCTGTGCTTCTTTAATGTTCCTTCATCATGGTCTGCTGCTGTATCCATTAGTTACACTAAGGCAAAAATACAAATGAAGGCAGTAGTAGAAATCATTTTATACAATCAAATCTTTTTACATAACTAAGTTCCTCACACCCAAGTGAATTTGCTCTGAAGATATTAGCTGGCTCCCCTTGCAGACACTTCTGGAAACCAGAAACTACAGGTTTCTGCAATACCCTTTGAGGAGCACGGGTTTTTTTTGGGTTTTTTTTAAAGCCTTATGTGTACTTCTAGATGTATGTGTCTGTGTGAAGGAACAATTCATCTGAATGACTACAATTCCAATATGAGTTGACAAAGGATTGACTGCTTGTGTATTTAAAGCCATGACAAGTCTGACACTTTATAAGTTTTTTGCTCCAGGCATAAGATCATTTACATTACAATTTTAATATTTTGAGAAATGAAGGCCTGAGAGGTTTTCCTGCTCAATTATTTTGTTCAAAGTATCTCAGAAAAACTTGATAGGCTGTGATCATATGTCTTCTACAAAGATCAAGTCCCTGTTTTGTAAAGACAATGTAACAAACTTTGTTCTCGGCTCATGGTGCAATTCCCCACCCTCTTAATGACTGATGGGGCTGGAATGAATATTCGTGCCTCGTCTGGCCTTACAGATGTTACCTTGCTTCAAAATTTAGCTGTTCTGATTAACCATATCTTTAATGTACCTGGAGATGAGTTTCCAGCAGAATTTGCAGGAACTGTTAAGCCCTTCAAGGCTTGGCTTTCTGATAGGTCCGCACAGCACCACATGCAATAAGTCCCCCATCCCAAGGAGTGTCTGGCACAACCTCACTTGATGCACTAATATACAGCTCAGAAATAACTATTCCATATAAGTCTTGCCATCAGCAATTTTTCTCCTTCCTGCTGTAAAACTACAGAGCTGATGACCCATACAAGTGTACAGGTAGGATGCACTTGAAGTAAACAAGTGTTGCACAGAAGAGAATAGCTCATGAGGACTGGTTTTACATGGATTTACTTCCTGTGGTTTCAGCCTCTTACATGCAACACAACCATGTCATCTGCTGCACCATGGTTCCATTACTGTAGGCAGGGAGAAACCATGGGCTGTGCACAGGCTGCACCTGCCCCTCCTCCCAGCCCGTCAAAAACAGGGTGTTGGGCTGTTTCCTCTTTATAGACATTTCTATTCATTTTGCACATTTCTGGGTGCTGAACTAGAAAGCTTAAAGTTAGGTCAGGTGTATCTATCATGCACTGTAGCAGAGGGTGTAGATATCAGTGCAACTCAACATTAGCTACTGAGATATGATCACAGGTCCTCAAAATTCCAGGCACAATCAGGCTGTGAAAACACAGAAAAACTCCTCTGTGGGTGTTGTGATTCTTAAAGTTCTTCCAGAAATATGATCCAAAACTGGAACATAGCCCAGATAATTACTGTGGCAGACACCTTGGCATGATGACTCCTGAGTGATTGAGCCAAAACACGAATAAGCAAGAACAAAAAGTGTGGGGTATGCATGTTAAAAAGTTATAATTGGAGAGAAAAACCTGGCATGGGATGCTGAATATTAGCAGAGATTACATACACACACCAAAAAAAAAAAAAAAAAAAAGCATAATAAAGGCTATACATGAGAGGCAGCAACAGGAAGGCTGGACCTGTTCACAACATGGATAAATGCTGGGAGGGGCATGTATGCTTGAGGTTGCCAAATCTGACCAAGTCTCTCACACTGGTAATCCAATTTTCCTAGCACCATAACAGCTGATTTACTGACAATAGCCTGCAGAGATGATCCAAAGATTTTGCCAATGGTGTGACCTTCAGCATCAGTCACAGACACAATTTCTGGTACCAAGTCTGTTGTGAATGTGACCTGGACTGAATGTGACTCAGTTCCTGTGCTTTGGGTTCTTTGGTATCGTCTGCATATACATACTAGTTTCAGAAAGGAAATGTGAACCTCCATTACAGTAAAGTGTTTTCTTTTAGTGTGTTTCTCCCTGCTGTAGTGCTGGTAACACCCTGCTGCTCACAGGGAGCAGCAGCAGAGCCTAATGCTGCTTCTACTTCAATGAGACAAAGTATGTAACTGGAGATATGCATATTCAACAAATGACCAAACTAAGACAATGGCTTCTCTATAGGAAAGCTCCCAAAATCTAGATGCACTGTTCCCTGGAAATGTTTCTTTGAAGCAGATGGGATTGCAGCATGGTCATGACCTGACAAGTGAGAAACCCATAGGAAAAGTCTGGTCTTGGCCATGTACTATCCCTAAAGATTAAAAACCTAACTGATAAGAGAAAGGGAGCAAAATAGCAGAAGTGAATAAAATGAATTAAACTGCAGCTCTGACATTTTTTATACAGTTATTATTTCCCTAGCATGCTGCATTTTATTGAGTGCTGTATTTCACATCTACAAGACACCTCAGCAGGACCAAAGTACTTTAGGCTTCTCACACAGCCCTCAGAGCAGCCACATACCTCAGCTGCAGGTAAAACTTCAGAGCATCGCAAGAGTTTGAGATTTAGTACAATTCCTCCTTAACAGGTAACCCAAGTTTCTGCAGGGAAGAATGTCTAGCAAAAGTAAATCACCCCAAATAAATGGAAAAGTCTCATTTTGACAGAAACTGGAAAGACTATGTCACACTGCAGTTCTCTCTTTTGCGGGCACAGCCTTCTGAGGAAGGCACTGAGATGCTGTGCAAAATATGAAAACTGGGCATTTTGATGTTGGCTGTTCACAGCAATTAAATTCCCAGGTGAGATCCTTAGGAAAAGGTTAGGTTCTTTCAAGATTCTTTGTTGTTTTTATCACCTGCATGGAGGAACAGACACACATCTTCCAGAAAGGGTAGTCACATTCAAGAACAATTAAGTACTCCATGTTACTGCCAGTGTAGCTACTTCGGGCTGACAAAGAGAAAAAAAAAATGCTTTATATTCCATGGCATTGCACCATTCATGAAGGTCTCATAAAAGCAGAGAGCTGTCAGGAGACCAGGGTCTCCTCATTTGGGTTCTCAGGGTTAAAAATAAAAATGACATCTTGGGGAAACAGCTGAGAAATTCTCTTTGCAGTAACGTATCAGGCTGCTGATGTCACTGAACATCAAGTTGTTAGCAGACTTCCTCTGGGCTCTGTTCAAAGCCCATTTTATTTTCTGTACAAACGAGCTAGACCTACACTTCCAGAGAGTTAATTTGCATTTTTATGGGGATGAAGCCATTTTGTATGCCAGTGGGCCTTCCCCGAATAGCGCTCTGGTTACTTTTTAAAAGGCATTTAACATAATGAAGGGTAGATTGCTGAATATTAAGCCACTGAGTTTAGTGAAGAAATGTCAGAGAGTGCGTTTTTATCTAGATGCGTTAAAAACGGCAAATAGCAAACCATCCAGTTCTTATCAAACAAAATACATGCAGCTTTCCTTTCAGACGCACAGAATACAAAGATAGGTTTCCAAATTTCAGCCTTTGCAGTGCTGGGGTGTATCAATGTCCTCACTGAGCAAGAGCTAACTGGCTCCAGAGACTCTCTTTATAAATAAAATAAGGCAATATTTAGAGAAGGACAAGAATAAATGAACAGAAGGGTGGGGACATAGCAGCCCACGGGGCTGTGAGCATGGATGGATGCTCAGCAGTTCTGCAGCTGATGCTCTCACGGCCCATATGTCCTCAGAGAAGGTTGCCTGGTCATCTTCAGCATCGTCCCAGACCACTGGAGGAAGCAAGGGCAGGACCTCTGAAGACATGTCTTCAAAGCACTCCCAATAACCAACATTTAGAGTGTATATATCTAAAGATATCGATATACAATTTCACACAATAACCATAGATTCACAGAATGGTTTGGGTTAGAAGGGATCTTAAAAGGTCATCCTGTTCCAGCACACTGCCATGAGCAGGGACCTTCCACTAGCCCAGGTTGCTCCAAGCCCATCCAACCTGCCCTTGAACACTTCCAGGGATGGGGCAACCACAGCCTCTGTGGGCGGCCTGTGCCAGGGTCTCACCACCCTCACAGGGAAGAATTTCCTCCTTACATCTTATCTCAATCTCTCTTTCAGTTTGAAGCCATTATCCCTTGCGCTGTCACTGCATAGTCTTGTAATAAGCCTTTCTCCAGCTTTCTTGTCAGCCGCTTTAGGGACTGGGAGGCTGCTGGAAGGTCTGCGAGGAACAAGATGTTCCAGCCTTCAATCATTTTTGTGGCCTAGATGCAGCACTGCAGAGATTCTCATGAGAGAAGAGCAGAGGGGGGAAAATTCTTTCCCTCAGCCTGCTGGCCACACTGCTTTTCATGCAGCCCAGAAGGTCCATCATACCCTGGGGTAATCAGGTCTCCCATTTCCTATGGAGAAGGCCAAAATGAGCTGCACTATTTCAGTAAGCTAACTGACTGTAAAACCAGAGACTAGTTCATGGTTTTTACATTTAAATTGCTACTGCTCTTCACATTTTTTATCTTTCTTAATTAAAAAAGTAGTTATTCAAACCTTTGAGATAAAAAACACACACCACCTATAAAGTTCCCTCTAAATTTCTATAACGAAGAATGAAAAATCAGGGATCAATGATCAGTATTCTGTACACAATGGGGCACTGCCTAAGTGGGCTGACATGTAATGACAGTTTCTCAGTGTTCAAATCCAAATGAGCTGATATTCTGAAAGAATTGAAGAAAAAATACTCTCTTCTTAAGTGGAAAATATTTTTTAAAAGTTTCAAGGAAATGCCATAGCATGCAAATAGAGCAGATTCCCATGATTTCAGTACTGAGCACCTCAGTGGTTCTAGTAACAGGCTGCTGGGTTGTGGAGGCCAAGCATGGGAAAGGGTCAGATCCCCTTCCCAGCGAGCTTAAAGAAAAAATTCTACTCACAAACAGCAGCAGTGAGTGGCAGTGGGGTTAAACCACGACACAGAGGCCTTGGGAGCAGAGCCAGTGCCTGCTGGGGTTCCAGGCCTGCTACAAATCCAGTTACAGCAAAGTCCTGATGTCCCAGGTTATCACCTCTTCACTTTTCACCTTCCTATGTGAGAAGACACGAGTATGCATTTTCTACATCCATCAGCTCCTGTTTCAAGTAGATGTTATCAATCTGATGATGGCATCTTCCTTAATTCTCTCAGATATACTTACACCAACTTCATCAGAACTGGTCCAGATTTACTCCAGGGTAGAGGAGACAAAGACCAACAAGGTTTGCAATTTAAACCTGCTGAGCAAAGCAGGGACCTTTACCTCCTGTTCGTTGTTTCTCCCACACTGTTACCCAAGACACGCAGTGCCTCAACTCTGCAATCAGCTCTGAGGGGTCACACATGGGTCCCAACACGGATTCAGAGCCAAAACATCGCTGTAAATAAGCCAAGTCATACCAGTCCCTGTAATTCCCAGGTTCAGTAGCAGAGACCACTGCAGTTCATACCTTGAAATGTTAACTCAGACAATGAGATTGTTAGAGATGAACTGCCTGTGGATGACAAGCACTGAGAAGAATTGAGGTAGATGGACAAAGAGCAGAGAGCAGCATAAGCCAGAGCTGGGTGGTGGTTGCAGCTTGGCCAGGCACATAGCACAGTGGAGTGGCACAACCCACTGGCAGAAGCAGGTAACAGGTACATCACTATTTTAGCGACAGGGTTGCTGTGGCACAGGGCAAGAGGGGATGGGGGGAGCCCCAGGAGCACATCACCCCTGGGAGATGGGTGTTGCCTTCCAGAGATGTGACAGACAGCAGGGTCTGAGTATTTGGTAGCTAAATATTGGCTGCAGAAACACTGTCTGATGGTGCTGACCAGACTGATATAGGCAATGGGGATTTATCAACAGCATAGATCAGTTCACTCATTTCCAAGTACATCAAAATACTTCCAGGAAACAGGCTGTAATAACTAAGTCTTCATTCTTTTAAGTGAGCATTACAGATTTTCACTTTTCCCTGAAAACGTTGTCAGACATTGTCCAAGGCTGCCCAGGGAGGTGGAGGAGTCCCCACCCATGGAGCTATTGCAAAACCGTGGAGCTGAGGGCCATGGGTTAGTGGTGGCCTGGGCAGAGTGAGGGGAGAGGTTGGACTTGATGAGCTTAAAGTTCTTTTCCAACTAAAACAATTCTATGTTTGTCCTGTACAGAGTTAACCTGGGCATCACCTCCTTCAAGTGAGTGCTAGAGCTGCACAAGTGCTTCACTGGGAGAAGCTCACCCCTTGCGGTGGGATGGGATGAAGGTTACATTACCTGTGAGGTTAACAGGGACCAAGGGACCTTCTGCTGATGCACAGGGATTGACATCCTCCTCTCAGAAGAAAACAAAAACCTAAAAGTTTAAGCCCTTATGAAAGTGCCAGAAAGCATTTGCAGAGGTTTGCTTGCTATTGTTGCTTTTGTTTGTTTCTATGTTGTTGTTTTTTAATTAAAGAATTTGATTTGTTCCACAAGGCAAGGTAGGACAAGACCAGGAGGACCAGCAATTTTGTTCCTGCATGGGTCCTGCAGCAGCAGCAAAAGCTTCTGGGTCATGGTCAGCCTTAAATCTCGTTCAGCCTCTCTTAAAATACAGGGCAGACTGCATAAAGCAGCCTTTTATTGAGAAAACCAGATGGGTTTCCTAGACTTTGAACTGGATTAGGGATCCAGTGGAGTATCTCTAGCTTGGGCCAATGGAAAAAAAGACATTTCTGTTTCCAGCCAAGTGGAAAATGCATGGATATGCTGTGTCATGATTTGTTTTACACTTCCACCCTCACTTCCATAAATAAATGTCCTTTCCAGGCTGCTTCAAACATCACAGTCATGCAAAGACATACATGAAGGCACAGCAGCTCTGCCTAGCAGCCCCTACCACAGTTTGCCTCACGCCCAACTAATAGCATAGACCATCAAGAGATCTCCTCTGGGCAGGAAGGCAGCACACACCAGAGCTTATTAAAAGAAAGCCAAGTTGGCATCATTGGATGTGCAGCAGGCTTTGACCTATTGCAGGAGCTCAGGGTGGCTAAAGGATGGCATCCCATGGAAAAGAGATAAATACATCTCAATGATGGGTGAATTCTCAACACTGATCCTCTCCCTGCCTCTGACAGTAGCTTTCAGGGTGGAATAGCTGCAGTCCTGTGCTCAGGGTAATGCCTGGGAAGCAGAAAGAGAAGGACTGATGCACACTGTTGATATTTCGCCAAGTAACCAAGAAATAGGGAGGGGCCAGGGCAGGAGCAAGGCAAACCAAGTGGACACAGGTGACATGACAAAGAGGGACTGACTACCAGCTTCCACTGCAACACTTGGCAGGATCCTATTCCCAGAGTTTTCTTTTACATAGATGCATAAACTGAGCAGGAACAATAACAAACATTATCCTCTTTTAAGCCAAAATTTAACCAAGAGGCAGTTAAAGGATGGCCTCAGCCACATAAAAAAATGCCATATCCCAAAACTATAAGTGCCATTAAAATTGAGCAGGTTTTGGGAGCCAGGAGGCAGATGTGGTCCCATGTGTGGCCAGAGATGGGGAAACCATATTCAGAGGTATTTGGAGAGGCAGAAACCCAGAGTTGGAGAGGGTTAATTTCAGGGTTTCGGTGAGATGCAGTGATGTGATACCACATACTGCTCTTGCAGCTGCCAGTATGAGGGACCCAGAGAGCTGCAGGAGGAGAGGGATCATTCTGAAGAGACACACAGGACTCCTCTGGGGGCTGCAGCTTGCCAAGAAGATGCCACCACCACTAAGCTGCAGCTTTGCAAGAGCATTGCAGAGCTGTGGCCTTTCCATGCATTTCCACATACTGCTCATTAATTCTGCTTTCTAATGCAGATCAACAAGCACCACTGTCTCTGCTCTGATGTGTTTATTTCTAGAAAACAGACAAAAGTCTATCTAATTTAAACTCCCAACTTGGTGGATAACTTCTCCTACAAATCAGAGGAAGGAAGAGGAACACAACAGGAAGCTTCCGGAGACCCAAACATTGTTTGTTTATCTTTGAACTTTGTGCCAAAACAATAAACCACAATTATCCTAATTTTTGCATGCAGTTTCCAGCATTGTAAATCTTTTATGTAAGAACACATCAAAACCCTTCTGCCTGCCAATCCCCTCCGTTGCTAAGGAACGGGCAGGCAGAAACCCAGAGCTGAGAGACTTGAAAGTCCTCATTAAAAGGCTTTGTGCATCACTATCAGTGAAACGATAATTCAGTAAGACTGATTGATACCCCTGTGTTATCAAGTTCCAGAGATGAGGAAGCCGCTCTGGCTCACCTTCAGTCACTGTTGTTAAGAGCAAAAAAAGGTTTCACACTTAAGCAACTGGAAACATTTTAATCCTAAAAAGCAGGCAAAGTTTTCATGTTCTGCATACCTCATTCCTGCCCAGCCTGCACAAGGCTTGGGAAATTATTTACATACATTTTACATTCACTTAGCTACCCAGACTGCATCACTTAATTAACATGTTTTCAGTCGTATAATCATAGGACATCCTTTTGAGCATCCTACCAGGCTCAGCAGCACTGACTCCCAAGGAAAGCTGCTGATCTGGACAGAAACTTTCCACCAATCTCATGTCTCCTTCCTCCAGGGCTATCAGTCTCAACATCAGTGTCAAAACAATGTTTTTCACTATTATTAATTTTTTTACTTCAATCTCACACCTCTCTCATAGCTCTCCTGGAACAAGGCTCTCTAAACAAGACTTTATTGCCACCTTCCAAGAAACAATGTTTTAGTCCTTTTGTTACATCTCCTCTGTTTTAAATCTGGACCACAGACTATGTGGTATTAAAATATATTAAAATTTATAGATTATTTAAATATGTAAATGCATATATTTAAATACATTGATTATGTGGCTGTTTATGATTTTGTATATTATAAATATTCATCATGTGATAAATTATACAAATTTAACATTTAAATAATTATATTTAAATATTTTAAAGTATTGCTATACTTTTATAGTAAAAATGTACACGTATCAAGGAAATACTATTTAAAATCAATCACTTTGCAGAGCAAACAAGGGAGGTGCAGGGTCATACTCTGCAGGCGCACCTAAGGAAAAGACAATTTAGGGTTTTTTTTCCCCACTGTAAAATAGAAGGAGATCCAGCAAGTGGTTTCCCTGCCCAAATGCTCCAGTATATCAGGAGTCATCAGATTTCATGTCTTTTTCCACCTCCTTTTGAAACAGGGAGCAACAGTCACCCTGCATCCCCTGAAGAGTGACAGGAGCAAGTCATGACCAGACTGTGCTCAATTGGTCATCCCATTATTAATTTGTAATGCTAAATTAGGAAGAGAACTCTCTGCAGTTTAACCAAAGCTACGACATCATGATTAATGCACTAAAAGGTTAGAAAAGATTGACCCAGAAATGCATTCCTAAGAGAGCAGGCACAGCTTTGCAACAAAATTAAATGGAAGGACATGTCAGGGGGAGGAAACAGGCATGTTCAAAAGAGCTCAGGGACGTTTTTGCACCAATGAGGTAAAGAATTTCACAGTAATGTAGTCCAACAACCCATATTTCACTATCACATCCCGAGCAGAGGAAGTCATTATTTGATCCTGGTTTTAAATGAAGCTGTTATTTGACTCAGCTCTCAGTGAAAATGGAACATTATAAAGCAACTTATAAAAGGTTTTCTCAGGCAGTTGCATTCATCCAGACAAGCTTAGAGATGTTCCTGCATCCCTTCTTCACGAAGTACAAGCCCTGTCCTCTACTACATAGAGATTGGCATCAGATGCACCAGCTTTGTCCGGGACATATCCATTATTTAAGGCACAGCAAAGCCATGACCAAGCTATCTTTCTTCTCTAACGGGAGTCAGAAAAATCGATGTGGTATCACCATACTCCAGAGGATGCTGGACACCCACTTGGCAAGGAGAGAAGGACAAGCACTCCAGTAGCAAAGCTGCTGTAAAACACTTCTGGCTCTCAGCATCACCCAAGGAGTCTTCTTGGTCCCATTGTGAGAGCTTTCCACCACTTTGCATCCAACTAATGCAGGAAACTAACAGTTACAGATGGATTCCAGGTAATCAGAGATGTGTCAGGATGCAAGGATGTTCAGATGATGCCCAAACATCCTGCCCAGCCATGGCTGTCCCCAGTCCAAAATCCCACAACAGCACCCAGGAGAGCTGTGTCACTCCCAGTGTAAGAGGGAGGGCAAGGAGTCCTGGCACAATGCTGTCTGCCATCATGCTGCTATAAACTTTTTATTTTATTTATTACTATTGATATTTACCCTGGGTTTTTCCCATCATTACTTCATGCAAAGACATAAATATTTACCTTGGTGTAAAACCCAGAAAGCTGATTATACAGCTTTTAATGTAGAGCAATAGTCCAGCTGGGAACTCTGATCTCGGGCACTGTGTGTGTATATATATATATATGTATATATGGGCTGTGCTCCATACATCCAGTGACAGTAGTTTGAGAGGAACATTGGAAAAAAAAGAACAGAGGCAAATATTATCAGCCAAGAGCTCACCAGAGTCGTCTGCTGGAGCTTCGAGTGCCACAGAGCAAATCGCTCATTAGCAACACACACAAAAGGAGGGTTTATTTGAGGCAATTAAATAACAACAGCAGTTGTGCAGCTCAGGGCCTCAAAATACATTTAATTAGAAGTTTTTATGTATAAGGAAAAATCAGGTCAAGCAAATACAGGCACAATTCAGAACTGTTACCAGATTTTTGAAGTTTCTCAGTGACCCACTTTTTCACAGATCAGACTTGTGGGAGTTCTTGGGGCATTTGGCTGTGGGGAGTGAACAAGAGAAAACTGGTAAGCTCTATTCACTATTTTCTTTCTCCTTAAACTAATATGTAATTTTGAAATCATTCTGTTTTCAACAGAAGAATTAGAAAACAGCAGGAATTTGTCAGCTTTGAGAATTTATGGACTCCTGCAACACAGACACAGTAAGAAACCCATCCAGAGACCTGGCTCAGGCCAGGTGCCTTGCAGATATCACCTCAAGATCTTCCAGGTGTGGAAGTTTCTTCCCTGAGAGGATAAGTAGTGCCAAATCCTACAACTCGCAGTTGGATCGAACCGCATCATTCACAGAGACAGCAGACGTCCCATGTTGAATTGAAGGCTTCAGGAAACAATGCATTTACCACTTCCCCTATAAAAGTGATTAATTACTCCCACTTTTTAACCATTGCCTCCAATCATCAGGTTCAATTTACCTAATTTTAGCTTCCACGTCCCTCCTATTTAAATGGAGGAACACTGTTAGACATGGGGTTACACTCAAAGGTCATCAAGTGAATGACTTCACTGATGAAGCCATTGCTTTTTGCCACACTGTTTCTCTTTGCAGTGGCACCAGGAAGCCCTTGCACACAGCAAAGAAATTCAAATACTTCTGGAGGATGCAATGAGGTTCGTGCAGAGGCACCCCAAAAGTCTGTGATCTCAGAAACCACACCACGCTGCTCTGTCTTGAGGTGGATTAATGGGACACATGTTGAATTAACCTTGTCATGCAGTTTCAGGACCAGCTTCCTACATGACACATCTCTACATGTTCTCATTTTTCCCTTATGACCTATTTCTCAAGATAAAGCATCCAATATTCACTAATGTCTGAGCTGTGGTCTGGCCCTGCTAGTTTGATTACTGAGGACTCAGGCTCTCTGAAATATATATATAGATACAAAGATATATATAAGAGAAATGTAGTGCACCTTTCCAATCCAGGACAATTTAGTCTAACAGAAATATAGTGATTGCTCAAACTTCCACAGGAAAAAAGTCACTAACCTATGACCATCAAGGGGCTTCTTTATAAATGATGAAGCCCAGCTGGCTGTGAGTCTGCAGCAACTGACCCTCAATGCCTCAGCTGAAAGAAATTCATATAACAACCTGTAAAAAGGGAATGTTAGAAGGAAATTAACATAACTATTAACCAGTTAGAAGTCCCAGGAAATAAATGTCTACCTGTCCTCTAATTGCAGCGACTCTGAATCAAATCCAAAGACCGTTCCCTCTCCCATACCCTAGACTGAGCAAGTTCAGCTCATGATTATCAGGCACATTCTTTTATCCTAGAAATAAATGTTAAAAAATTAAATCTCTCTAATTATAACCAGGCTCAAACATCAGCCCTGAATTCCCTTTGCATTTTAGTCCCTGTGTCAGCTCACCATGAGCCTAGGGGTTAAGAAACCCACTTTGAAAAAAAATACAATACTGAAAAAGCTGAGTAGTTTCACCAAAAGTCATGAGCAAGGATTAAATATTCTGACCTTAATCTTTGCCTTGTACCTCATTTCTTCATGAGCAGAGTTATGGGACTGATCCCAGCTTGCATCAACAAGTTGGACCTCTCATGGGCATCCTCAAGGTCCTCCTAAAGTTCCCTATAAATGCAGCTCAGTGGAGCCCTCCTGGTGTTTTCTGAGCAGCCAGAGAAGTTTGCACAGATTAATGCCACAGGAGGATAATTCTTCACCTCATGTGAATATCTTACTTCCAAACTATATATAACATAGTCTTCAAAAATGAAAATGGTGATTTTAAATTCAGGTACTATAAAACTATAAAACACATGGGGATAAAGTTATTTTACAACATTGGATGAATAAAAGTTTGAGAAGGGTCTCAGCTATTTCTCAAGTCTGCATAACACTCTTAGTGGATGAGAAATTATGGCAACGACCACCAAAAGCTGTTTCTGATGACTTTGATACTGAGTTAAATAGCAAATTAATATTTTTCCTCTTTTCAAAAAAATGTAGTCTGCCATAATCAATCTTGCTTCGACTATAAAGGCAGCTCAGGCATTCATTTTCTTCCAATGCAATACATATTTCACATTTCCTACTTGAATAGTTAAGTATCTCAATAGTAAAACTCTAGGAATTTATGGTTTATTTTAAAAGCCCATGTAGAATGAGGTGAGAGTCCAGAGCCATGAAGCTTTATTTAGCTAGCTATAGCTTTATTTCCTGCTATTAAGAAGTCATTAATTATACTCCACATTATTCTAACGTATAGATTTTTCACAAACCTATTTGCGAAGTCCCTCTGGAGCCCAAATCTCAAGATGAATTCAATCAATGAGAAAAGGACACTACTGCAGTAGTCAGGTGATGTACCTGAGAAAGGCCTTAAGATCATGTCCATTTGCCAAGAAGCCTGTTTATTCGTCAACTGTGAGCAGTCCTAATTTAGCAAGCTGTGTAATTTGTAGCTGCAAATTCTCTGGCGTGGAGAATTTGCTAGAAACTCATTTCCCATGTAGGGGATGCTGTACTTATAGGGCAGCTTGCAGGAGAAAGCACTGGGTGTTGCTACTGCCTGGAGTGAGACTTGGGTGCTCGCTGGCTTGGTTTTGCTCTTGGCAAAGCAATACAAAATGAAGTGTACTCAGAGACAGACGGTCTTCAAAAATGCATTAGAGGCTTTCTAAAGTTTACAATCCCACCTTGGTGCAGCAGGGGTTAGGGCCCAAGTGCAGAAAAACATGGTTACTTAGCAATTGCAGGTATTTTTTATCTTCAATGCTGTTTATCAGCGTCATCTTCTTAATCCTCATGGTATAAATGTTCCCAGTTCATTAATAGGAAGCTGACACATTGCAGTTGAGAATATACTCTGCTTGAAGCAGGGAGTCTATAAGAACTCTGGTACCAACCCCTGTTTGTATCGGCTCTCAGGGGACCAACATTTCCTTGCTCCTAAGTTAGAAAGCAGAGTCATCAGAGAATGCAGGAATGTAAGAAACTGAGGGCAGAGGATCAGCCTTGCGTCTCAGGATTTCATTTTCAGAGTGAACATTTTTCTCAGCTTTCTGAGAAAGTTCCACTCACTTCTCAACCCAAATTTGCTTATATGTATTTTCAAACTGATATGTCAGAAATCCCCTCAGCTCTCATTAAAAAGCCCTTTCTCCAGCTTAACAGTGTTGACATCTGTCAGCATCAGGCCACAAACACTGCTATTAGAGCTTCTCCAGTGAAAAAATCCCAGCCTTACCTAATTTACAAGCACTCTCAATCTTTTCTAAACCCTCAGGCGAGACCAGGTAGCCAGAAGACAAATCATCCCGGAGAGGTCATAGTCTCCTCCCTTGCAGGTCACATGAGGGGGTAAGCAGCAGGATTCCCCACTAACAGCTACCAACAGAAAACCCACATCAGAGTGCAGCTGGAGGGATATTAACAGGGCTATGAAGTGCCTTAATTACTACACCATGAGTCAGGCTACTGTCTTTAATCTGAGTTTAAGTGTCTATGAATTGATACATCTCTTAGCAAACAGAACAAGTGAGCGACCACCCAAACACAACCCTGAGGTTATGGTTGTCTTATGGTTGGGTTCAGCAGGAGCAGAGATGAAAAGCAAATCATCTTATGCAAGGTGAGTACTCATCACATTAAATTTAGTAATAAAGAAAGAATTCAATAATATTCTCACAGACTGGCTTTCAAGTTGACTAGTTAATGGATTATTAGATATTTTTTCATAGACAGTGCAAAATCTGCCAAAAGTATGTGGATTGTTAGAGCCATACAAGATGAATGGTTAGTGTCAGTTAAACCTTCAAATAAATTCTACAGGCCTTTGGATTATATGCAATTAGACATGTTAGCATAAAAAACAAATCACTTATCTGGTAATAGGCATAAATTCCAACTGTTTAAAAGCACCTATCGTATGTTTGGCCACCACTTACTCCTCTGCAGATTCCCAACTGCACATTTCCACCTTAAAGCTCCTGTGCTGAGCCTCAAAGACTGCAGATGCATACCAAGAGCAAAGCCCTACCAGCCCAGCTGAACTAATGCATTTGTCTCCTGAAATTTGGCATGAAAATGGATCATTGAAGTAAGAGGGAGAGACGGGAAAATTACAGGTTTTCAATGGCACTTTTCACAATGGCTTTCTAATCCACCGTGCAGTCTTTTCAGCCTAAACGCCATAAAGTCCATTTAGCTGGAATGGGAGCATTAAATCCTTAATTTTACAAGGAAGCTGCGATCAGATCAAAATATCATGTTTGAACAGAACTTTTAAATTATGTACTTGAACTGGTCGGTTTGTTTAATAAAGGTCGCTCAGCACCAAGAATGCGGGTTGGGAGATTTGATGAAGGTGAATTACTGTCAGAGGTGCAGAGTGAGCTGCTGCAGAGCGTCCCACAAGCCACCAGCTGCAGGAAACTCGCGTTGATTAAAATGGCTGAAGTGACACGTTAATTACTTGGGCAAATTTGAACTGCACGCAGTGGTTGGCACTGGTCCCCACATGTTGCCTGCACAGTCAAGCAGCACTCAGCCCCAGCAGCAGGCCCCAGAGCTACACACCATGCAAACAACACCTTCCCCAGCTCCAGCAGTCTCCAAAGTACATATGTAACAATTGTTATTTGTGTCCAGTTCTGGACCCTCCAGTTCTAGAGGGACAGAGATCTGCTGGAGAGAGGCCAGCACAGGGCTACCAAGATGCTGAGGGGACTGGAACATCTCTCTCAAAAGGAAAGGTTGTGAGACTTGGGGCTGTTTATCCTGGAGAAGGCTGAGAAGAGACCTTATCAACACCTATAGGTCCCTAAGAGGACCTTACCAACATCTAAAACGCAGGCATTGAGAGGATGAGGCCAGTCATTTTCCTGTAGTTTCCAGTGACAGGACAAGAGATAATGAGCACAGTCTTACTGGAACACAAGGAAAAACTTCCTTTCTGTTCAGGTGAAGGAGTCTGGTACAGGCTGCCCAGTGTGGAGTCTCCTTCTTGGGAGGTTTCTAATCCCACTTGGCTGTATTTCTCTGCCCCTTGATTGAGGGAAACCTGCTTTAGCTGGGAGTTGGTCTGAATGATCTCTAGAGGTCCCTTCTGGGATTATCCCATTTCATTTCAATTTTATCCCACAATTTTGCAGTGTCAGTTTTCCAGTGTTAAAGTGCCCAGACCTACAGAATTCATGAGTGATGCATTTGCTCTTACTTTTTCATGTGTCCCAAGGAAGACTGAGCTGTATCATCTCAATAGGGTGGAATTTCAGGGAGAATCTGGTTTTGCTTTTCCTCCTCTGCTCTTTAGTATACGTTGCACCTCCTACCAGGATCACATGACCAACACATTCCGTACCGTAGCCAAAAGACCAAATTACTCAGCTATGCAGAAGAACAGCAGGCTACCAAGAAGTAGGCTGAAAATTATCCATCAAAACTAGCTGGTAGTTCCTTTCAAATAACAAATGTGCACACAAATTATCACACTTATGAAACAGCTCCTTCCAAATGACAGAGGAGAGTGCAGAAGTTTTCTAATCAGAGAGGCCACTGTGAAACCATTGCAATAAGTCATTCAACTACATGCAAATACATAAAATGTTGCTCACCATGCTATTAAGTGTGATCATTACAGTAGCACATGCAGCCAGTAAACAACGGTGGAATCCAGGTGTACTACAACATTCCAACTTCACCACCACACTCCAGGTAATTTTAAGACACTGCACAATTTCAAGCTTACTGCAAGGGTTCAGAGCACCTGCTTTCGTGCTTTTGAGACAGACTCATTCAGTGCTGTGTCATTGACTGAGGTTAGCCACTGGCACACAAATTCAAGATCTCAGCCCTCAGAGGCAATGCATATTCCATTGTGTTTTGTGTTCAGGAATGCAGGTATGGAGCAAAGGTGGGTTGCAAAGCTCAGCTGTCTGCATCTGGTTTTAGACAGGATTCACACTCAGCCTATTCAGTTCAAAGTACTTGGTCCTCAGCTGCAAAAGCCATTGCTTAAAAAGTGTTTAGTACAAACACTGCAAGACAGAAAGAAAGAAAACCCTTTTGGGGAGGGAATTCTTTAAAGAATATACTGAAGATTAATCCAGCAACATCCTTCCCTTTGAAGGTTTCATCTCCAGGCAGTGGGATCAATGGCATCAGCCACTGAAAGTTAATGGAGAAAGTATTTAGGAAGTATAGATTGCTAGTGTGCAAAGAAAATTGGTCTTCCTGTAGAGTATTTCTTTTGCTCTGATGTAAAACCTGAGCTGTTCTTCCTGCTTGGCCATAGCTGCGTGATGTGAGCTGTAGGACATGCCAACAAGGCCAGGCAATAGCAACAGGGTGACCACAAGACACAGGTCCACAGCAATACATTTTGTTGCTTCTACTCTGCTTCTGAGGAGACCTAAATTAAAGGCAATCTTCAAGCACAAAAACCAGACAAANCACAACCACGAAAAAAACCCACACAGATTAGTCCACCATATCTGGACTTTAACATAGAGCTGCTGTCATTGTGGCTTTTTGTTTCTGTGGTTTTAGGGAGAACAAAGCAGATTAGAGACATAAAGAAGAGGTGACTGGAGAGAGTGAACAGTAGGAAAACATTTCCCTAACTTCCCAAGCCTTCCAAAACACAGCCCTTGAGATTTCTCTTCAGCTGACACTCAGATGAACCTGATGGATGTGAAGGGTTAATATGCAGTATCCACTGCACACACAAATCCCAAGTGCACAGGGCAGCTGTTTCTGCCCAACAACACTTGAGCAAGAGCACCTCGAAGGCAGTAAGCCAAGAACAAAAAACCCAGATGGACTTAATGGAGGCCAGTAGGGATGCCATATGTGCAGAAACCCTGTGTTGCCAACATGCCATGCCAACAAAAGTAGTTGGTGCACTCCTGGAAGCTGTCACTTCTGGGAGCAGCACCAAGGTGTCTGTCCTTCAAAGAAAATGTTGAGGTAGGGATCAGCAGCTCTTCTCCTCCAGGTCAATGGTTTCTCAACAGTTCCACTTCTGCAGACATAACTCCCCTTGGAGAAAACAAGACATGGCAGCTGGATGCATGCCTTTTCAGTTTAATTCTGCTGTACATAGCTGGGGCTGCTCTGAGAGAGCACAGTATTCGCACCTAGAGTGAGAATATAAAGGGAACAAGGACCCTCAATCCTTGGTGAGGATTGATATCCAGGACTGTGGATCACGGGGCCTCGTGTACTGGACCTCTACTAATCAAGGATAGTGATGGAGTCACAAGTCTCCTTTCTTGCTTTCTGACCTTTCAACATCCAGGATAAGACATACTAACATGAAACTTCCCAGTGCTTCCCCTCTGTGCCCAAAGCAATATATTTCCAACAACAGGCAGAAGGCAGCTGTCCTCCTTTCTACCATGTGGTGAAAAAATACCTTATTTCTACTGCATTAGAGACCAGGACCTGTGATTTATCCTATAGCAGAGGAACAATCAGCTAAATCAACACAGGCAGCAGGAGGCTTGCCACATCGCAAACATGACTCCAAAAGCTAATGAAATTATTGTAAAGGTAGTAATATTCCATTATTTTAAAACTACAGCTGTGTGACCCTGTATATAAAAAACCCATATGTAAAGAGCCTGAAGCAAATCAATAATGCCAGAATTTGCCTACTAAAAGATAAAATTCATACAGAAGCATTCAAGCATACACTCCTCCAGCCCTGTTTCTGATCTTCTTTCCCTGCCCATTAGCTGGAGAAAGGCATGCAGTCATCCACAAGAACAATATCAATACAACAATATGTTAAAACAAGAGTTTGTCTATACAAAGAAGTTATCCCAAACCAGGAAGAATATCAATCTAAAGTAGAAAACTTTTGCAGCTGATTTTGCCAAGTAACAGGCTAATGTCTCCCTGTCAGCCTCTGCAGCCAGTTTGGCATGCAGATGTGTTATATGTTACCTGGGATTAGTCACTGCAAGCAGTGTATGAGCATTTGGTCTTGGAAGTGTGCTCAGTTACAGTACATTACCCAAGACTGATTGAAGATGATTCCCTGTCCTGAACGTCTTGATGGCCTAATATGTCACACAAGCTCTTCTGTCGAGCGGCCTCATGGACTTTCCCTTACTCAAGCTGATGCATCTATAATGGCCCTGTTCTGCTAGAAAAGTCATGCAATGAAGGAGATTTGGGCTGGGATGTTTTACACCTGGCAAAACGTGAAGCCATTGCTCAGTCATAGCAGATGTGACGAGCTGTCACCTTCCCCCTCCTCTTCTGTCACATCAACAATATCCACAAAAATTAAGGGGATAAATGTGAAGCAGCAAATGTTTGTGAAATCATAGAATGGTAGGCATTGGAAGGGACCTTTAGGTATCATCTCATCCAATTTCCCTACTAAAGCAGGTCCACCTAGATCAGGTCATACGGGAACATGTCCAGGTAGGTTTTGAAAATCTCCAGAGAAGAAGCCTCCGAAGCCTCCACACCCTCCCTGGGCAGCCTGGGCCAGGGCTCCCTCATCTGAACAGTGAAGTAGTTTATTTTCTTATGTTTAAATGGAATTTCTTGTGTTCCAGCTTCTTCCCACTACCCCTTGTCCTGTTACTAGACACAATAGAAAAAAAGTGATTCTCTGACCTCCTGACATCCACTATTTAGATATTTGTAAATATTAATGAGATCCCTCCTCAGTCTCCTCTTCTCCAGACTGAACAGCCCCAGTTCCCACAGCCTTATCACCAGGAAGATGCTCCATTCCCCTCAGCACGTTGGTGGCTCTGCACTGAACTCTGTCCAGAAAATCCATCTGCAACCAAAAGCACAGCAGGGAGATGATGGCATAGCCATGTTTACCCACTGCCTCCTACAATGTAGTTAGGATCTGTGAATCATAAATGACTTCCTGTAGCCATGGCATGGAGAGTCAGATACATATTTAATTTACTAAAACTTGTAGTTGTTGTACTGTCCCACCATACTGGCTCATCCACTGGCCCAGCAAGCTGCTGCTGCCAACAATTACTGCAGTGACATTAGACAGAGAAGCTGGTTCATAACTAAGAAATAAAAAAAAAAAAAATTAAAAAAAAATTATTTTCCTTGGACACAAGCAGCATTGAGGGATGATAAGATTCTGATAGGAAAGGGAGATCTCCACCACTGGAAGTTTTTCCTAACTAGTGAGACATCACATGGGATCATTCTACAGTCTTTTCTGGGACAGGGCAATAGGTCAGAGACCTCTCTTCTTTCTGCCAGGGACACAATGGATTTCACTGTGTTCTTCACCACATACTGTATTTTATGTACTTCTACAACATTATCTCATCAATCCAACTCAGAGGATTCCTTCCTCTCTAGTTATGTTAATTTAGTTATTAAAGGCTGTGTTTTTACTCCAAATCCTTGAGCTTGGCTATTTAAAAGGAGGAGTATTTTTTTAAGGATTTGTTACTATTATTGAATAACTGTAAAGTTCTGAGTAGCACAAGGTTGAGTAGTCCCAGGGGAGGAGGTAAGAATTTCTTGCTGAGAGGCTGAAGGGGTTCAGCTCCCACAGTGCGTATACTCACTAATACCACAGAACCAACAAAAGACCAAAGACTAAAAGACCAAAGACTAAAGCAGCAGCTGAAACTGAGGGCAAACAGCAAACTCAAAGATAGGAGGATAATATTTCCTTCATTCATAAGTACTCACCAATCTCCAGAGAGAAAATACCACGTCACCAAATATCAGTTCCTTTGTGCAAAGACTTTTATTTTGCCATTTTGGGATATACTTGTTAAAGGTGGGATACAGTTCCTGAAATATTACACAGCAAAGAGAGCAGCAGCAAGTGAGATCAGGACCCACAGGCAGCCACAGCTAATACCCAGCCCCTCTTTTTTTCCTTTTTATCATCTCTATATCCTCAAGTTTGGACAGTGGAGAACTGAGGATCAGCAGTTTGCTCCTTGATGTTACTTTCATCACTCTGCCCTTGAGACATGTCTAACTCTTCCTTAAAAATCTCACACTATGGAGATCCCTCTCCTGGCTTGGACAATCTGTCCTGATGTTGAACCTCACTAAAGTAACCATTTAAGCCTACTACTACTTGTCCCATCTAAAGTGGATGTGGAGGATGGACCATTCTCTTCCCTTCTGCAGCTGTCTCTCCTCTTGGGTATCTTGATTAGGTTAAACCATCTTTAGGTTAAGCCATCCCAGGTCTTTCAGGATCTGTTATCTATACATTGGTTATATTAATCATCCCCTTTAGCTCATGACTCTCCTGAATCCAGGGCCTAAAATTAGATAAAAGGCTTCAGCCAAAGCCCAAGACCTGAGCAGCATGGAAAGACTTGACTGCTCATTTTGCAGGGGAGATTCTTGCTTACACAGCCCAGGACAGGTTTTGCCTGAGAACAAAGGCCACTTCTCTTTCTGGAGTTATGAGGGTTTTCACCATGCTCCCTTCACCCAAACAGTCCTGACCATAGCTAAACCAGGGGCTGGAGGGGCCATATAGGCCTGAGATGGAGGGGCAAAGCAACAAAGGAGGAGCTCGGTCTAGGCAATGATTTGTGCTTGCCTCAATTTCTCCTCCATTCTTCTCCCATTTGGATTTCACTCACCTGCTTTCTTTTGCCTATGATGTGGTCTCACAACAAAGACAGCAAATTTAGTGCCACAACAAAAAATGCTATTTATTAGTTTTCACCAGGCACTGCATCTGTGCTTCTTTCTTGTTGAACTATTTATTTTTAGTACACTCACATTTCTCTTACTGGGCAGGTAGAAGATAATTGTTATCTGTCATTCTATAATTGCAGCAAATATTCATTAATCAACACAGCCCTGGGCAGAAATTTCCTGATGAGATTCTGCTTTAGTTGACACCTGGGCTTCTGAATGACTATTAAACAAATCTAATTACCTCCTTGGCTAATAGAAACCATGCACTTTGAAAATGAAAAACTCCCTTTTAGAGGAGTTCATTTTAACGATGGAAACTGGCAAGCTGTGATGAAAGACACACACAACACTTTAGACCACATCTTGATGCCTTTATAGGAAGCAAATCATGGCTTAAGCATTTTGCATTAAGTCAAAGAATTGCCCATCGTTGCTAGAAAATACAAAGCAGGGAAGGTTTGTACTTGAGAGCTGTTTGATTATATCGATACTACACACAGGAGCCTTATATTACTTTTATAAGCATATGATGCCTGGAAGAACTGTATGTGTGGTACATGTTAAGCTGGAGATTTTGAGGCTACTGCATTAAAAGGGCAGAGAAGCTGAAGTCCCTACAGCAGCCACAAGTTTGCTTTTTCCCTCTTTGTTCTCAGGCTGGTGCTGGCTCTTGCTGTACATTCTTCCAACACAAAGACTGGTCCCCAGGTCACATCAAGGACCTCAACTGGTGCTCCTATCCAGGGCTCAATCTGACATATGCACCAGGCTCCTACTTCCAAAACACCTCTGAGATCTCAGGACCGCTAGATCTTCAACAAACCAAGTCTAGTTGGATTTATGGTCTGAAAGTCATACCCAAAGCCATTGGTTTATGGAGGGTTTTCACCCCAGTCTGTATTGAATAAAGAGGCAGGAGAGCAAGAAAGCCTTTCTGCACCCATGTTGCACACCAAAGGCAGCCACTTCTGCAAGCTCACATCAGAAGTCTGTGAGAATCAGGAATTGTATTTAGTCCTGACAGCTAGCTCCTACTTTTACCATAGGATAGTCCATGCTCTCCAGGGAAAACCTTGCAGTAAATACAGGTTTCTTCCAGAACTGAAAACTTTTTGCCTCAGTCATTTAACAAACTAGCAGCTAAATTCAGTCACACACTTTGGTGTGATCTGCTGATGTTCCAGCTTACTTTCAGCAAACAAATAAAGTGCACTTCATTACAGCTGAAAATTAAAACAAAGCTGGGTTAAAAAAGCAACCAAATCTTTGCTTGATTTTCTTTAAAGAGCAAGCACCATGGCCAAGCAGTAATTTCTTAACAGCTAGTGATTCCTATTTTTGGCTGCAAGTTTGTGTGCCTCCTTTCTGATGGAGACAGCATTTAACTCGCAGCAGAGTGAAGTCCAACTGCCACTTAAAATTGCTATTAAAAATGGATATATATTCCAGGCCTATGTTAGCCAGTCAGTTAAATTGTGCTGCATTTTGTATGAGCAGAGGACAGCGTCATTGTGCTTCTTATTGAAAAGTGCAATAGGCAGAGTTCAGATATTTGGGCTGTACAGAGTAATCTCAAGTCACATCTATAGAAGTGCTATATCACTTTGAAATAAGGAAGAAAAGCTGTAAGTTTCAGGCAAAACATTAGGAATCAGTAACAGAATACAACAGGCTCATGGATTTGAGTTTGGTTTTTTTTTTTTAAGGATTTGATTATTTTAGGATAAGAGTGAGGGTGGGACACAGGGAGGAAAGGGGAAGAGTCAGGGGGAGAAACCGTGTCCATGGAGAGAAGCGTCAGTGCAGGATCCTGAGGTATCTCCCCCAGGGCAGAGATGAAATTCTCAGACACCTTGTGCCTGGCTAGATGCTTACAGAGCATCTACTGCTAGTAGTTTGGAATGGTGAAGGCAGGAGCATGGATTTGGAGCACAGAGAGCAACAAAGCTGAAAAGCGGAGATGAGCTTGTGGATTCACCCGTGTAACACACACAAGTCCAAGTTCAAGGCAGACACATCAGTTCTCAGCAAGAGCAATAGGAACTAGAGTTTTATGCAGTTTGCTCTTTTGACACAATCATACAATGATTCATTTAGTGTGCATTACCTAATACAGATTGCTGCACAGCCTTGATTCATTGATCTAGGTAAAGAAATGAAAGAGCTGAGCCATGAGAAGAGATGCACAGCTATTTGTCCTCTGCAGACCAATGACATGTAAAGACCCATTAGACACAGATGTAGAAAATAGAAGTGAAGGAAAGAAGAGAAAGAAGAGAGAGCTCCAGGAAATACACTGATTGGAAGTTTTAGCAAAATATAGGTTATTGTTAGTGCACATAAACTATGAGTCTGGAGAAGCAGGTATAAATCAATATTATGTCATTGATTTCAGAGGCAGCAGCTCTGGACAGATGATAGCTGACTTGGGAGAGAACACAGAGCCTCCACCTTCCACAGATCTCCTTTAGTTGACAAAACAGGACAGGCAGAGAAGAAATTAGAGTGCTTTGTACACTTTCCAAACTGAGTTCTAAGTTTGAATCCAGCAACTTGTACTTAGCAAAATGGTCTAGTGGTTGATAGGGCTAGAACAAAGGTGAGACTCAATGATCTTAAAGGTCTCTTCCAGCCAAAACAACTATATGATTCTATTCTATAACTGCAAGTCTTCAAGACCAGAGAGAGAAGACAGGATGATCCAGAGAAACAAAGGTGCTGAAGGCTGTACTCTGAAATGCCACCATTCAGACCTCACAAAAGAAAAGCAGGAGGTAGGAAAGACATCAAAAATCCCATGCTATTCCTCATTCTGCTGGATTCTACTTGCCTCAGGTCTGCAGAAGGTGTGGTTTGAGGGTGGTATGCAGACTCCATCTTCACACTCACTTGTATTTCTGAAAACAAGTATTCTCCTGATGTCACTTCTGCAATTATAGGCACAGAGGAAATTTCATATAGACCATCCTAACAGCTGTATAAACCTGAAGCTTTTAAAAAAAGTAGGAAGGAAGAATATTTGATGCTGACACCACCCAAGGGCCTGGCAATTTCCTTCTGCTTTCCCTCGAGACATATGTAGCCGTCAGGACCACAACCTTCTCAACAGGCTGGTGACTCCTAATGACTACAGTGCAAGAAGCAGAGCTGAATGTGTGATGGATAAGCCATGTCACGGGTTTTAAAGCATCTTTCATTTTTATTGGAGGACTAGGGTCAGATCAATATGCCTCTGTAGTACACTATCTGATTTCAAAGGGTTTCAAATGAAACTCACAACAGACAACTGTAAAAGAACAAGCTCAATGCACTTGGAGTACCAGGTTACTTACCCATACACCCATGGAAGCCAAGAACCAAAATAAGGTGTCACAGTGATGGAGTGTGTGCAAATCAGAGCTTGCATTTGCCACAAAGAACGTCCTTTAGAAAACCATTAATGCTCTTATGATTACAAGAATTAAGCACTTCTGTTTGTCTTGACCTTCCTTCTGTGTTAGGAAATAACTATGAGAAACAACTTGAGTGAGTTGGCTAATACCATCACAGTGTATTGATTCTTCATAGCCACAGGAGAAACCACAGTCAGTGGCAGTAGCTCTCTCAATGAGATACTGCTTGGGCTCTAGGACAAGAGCTGGCTGGGGTTTCCACATCCTTTTCCATAGTCTCAGGAAATTATGCAGCAGAAGCTAGTAAAACACTGTAGTAAGGTAATAATAGGGTCTTCTTCCCACCCTAGAACTCTCTCATTCCACTCAATAAAGAGAAAAGCACAGAAAAAAAAAATCAGGACAAAACATCATCTGTCAGATGTTCCTAAGGCACTGTAATTATGAAAATATTGTTTCAGGTTTTGCAATACTATTTTCCACAAGAGAGACGCTTGCTCAGACCTTTAAAATCTCATCATAATACAAGAATTTGTGATCATGATGCGCTCCAGGAGATAGATGAATAAATAAGACTCTCCATTATTTTACATCTTAAATATCTCCCTCCTCTCTTATGGAGCTATGAAACATTAGAAGAGGAGCATCATTACACACAGAAAAGCACCTACACAACATAGCCACTGTACTCAGTCTCTTCCCTATCATTTTTCCTTTATGACATCTAGAGATGTATATTAGGCACAGAAAACAATATTCCCCATTACCCAACCAATGAAAACATCCATGACTTTTAAATTACAACCAGACCACAGTGAAGAGTCCGAAAGAGTTTATTTAGGCTAGCTGACAGCCCATTTGTCCTTTCCCAAGCCTACCACATTGCTTGTGCATAGCACAAGAAAGATGATAGCAGACTAATGATGCCTAACACATGTGCTTACCTTTAGCATACGATGGATTTGATGGGCCAAGGAAGAGAGCTAAAATAGTCTGTACATCAACACCTTCAGCCTTCCACCAACCCAACAACCAGTTAACACAGTCTGCACACCAATATCAAACCACAACATCCAAGGACTGTGGGTGTGCAACAGGGAAGCTCTCTCTGTATGATGCCTGAATAAACAAAACTTGGTCCAACCAGGCCAAGAAAGAGATTTCCAGTCTTTCAGAGTTAGCGGGAAAAAAAAAACAAACAAAACAAAACAAAACCTCAAAAACGTCCACTTCAGATTGAGAAGTCAACTACATGATTGAGGCCACAGCTACTCTTGGCCTGGTGACAGCTCTTCCCAGCTACACCAATGGCTTCACTTGAGGGCCGGAGAAGCTCTGGCTTCCACCAAACCCTCCTAAGATGGCAGAAGATCCCAGCCAGGAAGCAAAGGGAAGACCATCAGATTTTCTGCAAAATAAGCAAGGCCAGAGAGGGAGACTGGTGGCAGAAGAAATGGAGATACTCGGACAAGGATACACCTACATAACCAGAGACTGATAGTCCACAAGCAGGTGGGATGTAAACAAGAGCATTTCTAAAAGCCAGCTCCAGAATGTACCTGGGGAAGGGCAGAGAGGTCAACTTGAGTCCACCCTCAATTCCAACTGAGCATAGATAGCTCTGTCTTGGGTCCCTCTACTCCTCACAAGGGCTGTACCCCAACAAAGAAGTGCCACACACAGGATAGCATTACAGCTACAGCTACTTCTTAGCCCAACTACTACTCCTCCAACAGCAGATATAAAGCTGATAATCTACAAGAAACTGTCCAGCAACAGTTTAGCATATACATCATGTCACAGACTTTATCTTCTACTGCCTGTGAGAGGCTCCCCTAACACAAATTTACATTGCAAATCAATCACAGATGGAGGAGATAAAAAAGGTGCAAGCAAAAAGGATGGCCATAGTCTGCAAATACCTTCCAGAAAGAGATACCCACATGGGTCTTCTCCATATGGTTGTAGGGGGCAAAGGTGTATCCTGGGGCCAGCTGCCCATCTTGATTGTGTCTGTACCCACAGATGGAGCCCCGGTGGAGCCTCTGCTCATCAGCCATATCAGGCCTATTTGTGGTAAGAGGCAAAATGGCAAGATAATGAGAGTGACACAATTAGAAATAATTAGCTGAGTGGGAAGTCCGTTCCTAGCCAATTAATGGTAAGAGGCAAGAACTGTGCAATAATAAGTTGAGACTATATTTAGCTGTTCTGAGCTCATCCTGCTTCTAGTAACAAGAAGGCAAAGGAACAAATTGTTTTTTCATTAAAAGTAATTGGGTAACAAGTATTGTACCCATTGTGTAAACTTGAGAAGGGAATTGGACTTGCATTCCTCTGGATAGCATAAAAAAATACCCTGAAGTGGCTTTTTTTTATGATATAGAGAAGAGTTGTTTGAAGGAGGAAGTTGTCTTCAGCTGCCTGCAATTACCCCTGCCTACAGAGGAAGGGCATAGATCTCACTGCAGCCCAAGTCAGGAATAGGATTTTGACCCTGCTGACTTGTGTTATAAAGCCATAAAAAGATAACCAGCCTGGTGGCAAAATACTCCTATCAATCACATCCCTAGCCAGTGTGCAAGCATATGGTGAAAGCATATTGGTAAAAGATTCCTGAAAGAGAGATATTTCCTCAGGCCATTTCACTGTTCAGAGCCTAGCACAGTCTAGTGAGCCTTCAGGTGTTTCCTCACCACCAGCAGACCTTTGGGATCTGCAGCAAGAAGTGCTGTCTCAGAATTGCTTGACATTGGTGTTTCCATGACGTTCATCATTCCTGGCTGAAAAAGTAAATGTCTTTGTCAAGACATCCAAGTATCTCCACACACGAAAAGAGAGACTAAATTCATCAAATAAATTGTCTACAGAGAACGGTTTCCTTCGAGCCTGTGTAGAAAAAGCTGCTGGAAACAGAGAACAAAGTGTCAACATCTCACTGTGGGATGTGAAACTGGAGCTGACAACACTGTGATTTATGGAGAACTAAGGCCTATTTGGGAAGAGAGCAGTTTACAGGAGCTGTGCCAGCAAAGGTGAAAACTCTGGACTCAGTTCTGCTCGTCAACCAGTTGCAAGGTCTAATATTTTATCAGCATAAGAGATAGGCAGTGACCTTCCCCTTCCGAGACTAAAATTGTTTCTGGGTTGAGCCTTTTAAAAACAAAAAGGTATATATTTGCCTGAGTACAACATGTCTAAGATCTTATCTGCAACCCAGTAATTCACCAGAAGAAGGCTTGGGTGAAAAGATTTAAGAGCACTGCTTGCCTTATATGAGCCTCCACTTACAAATAATCATTTAGGAGCTACGAGTTCACCTTGACCTAGAACACACAACCATGATAACAAGAGATTAAATACAAGGCTGCCCCAGAGCACTACGCAGCATGCTTACCCCTCTGATTAGTGTGTTGAATGTTAAATCATTCTGCTTGCATAACATACTCCTGAAAATTATAGCCAGTTCCTAAATTCACCAAAATCTCTTCAAAGCTACGACTGTGCCATCAGCATGGCTCTGGTGAGGTCCAGCTAGAGTAAAAAGACTTTTCTGGGGTTCTCCTCCCCCTCTTCTCTGCTCTCATGAGATCACATTTGCAATAATGTGTCCAGTTCTGGTCCCCTCAGTTCAAGGAGGACATTGGTGGGAGCTGCTGGACAGGGAGCTGCTGGACAGAGTTCAGCACAGGGCTATCAAGATGATTAGGGGAGTGGAACATCTCCCTTCTAATGAAAGGCTGAGGGAGCTGGGGCTCTTTAGCTTCAGGAGAGGAGACTGAGGGGTCACCTCACTAATGTTTACAAATACGTAAAGGGTGGGTGTCAGGAGGATGGAGCCAGGCTATTCTCAGTGATGGGTAATGACAGGACAAGGGGCAATGGGTATAAACTGGAACATTAGAGGTTCCAAAGAAACTTAAGGAAAAATATCTTCCCTGTGAGTGTGAGGGAGCACTGGCACAGGCTGCACAGATGGGTTGTGGAGTCTCCTTCTCTGGAGACATTCGAAACCCACCTGGGCAAATTCCTGTGTGACCTACTCTAGGTGCTCCTGCTCTGCCAGGGGTTTTGGACTGGATGATCTTTCAAGGCCACTTCCAACCTTTAAGATTCTGTTTGACTTGGCTGCAATGTATCAAGAGCTGTGTCAGGGTGGACAGCTAGATATTAATACTGGTGGACTTTTTGGTGGAAGATGGACAGAGGAATTCCCATACCATCACACACCATGATGAGTAAGGCCATGATGGTTCAAAAAGAATGGAAGGAAACGCAAATATTCACAGACTATGGAACAGATATAAAAAACAAGTGATATCGTGGTGTTCCTGGTAAGATGGTGAGGATGGACATCACCTGAAAATGTGAATGAGAGAAAATGGATTTGCCCATAGCACATAGGGCCACCAGGTAGGCAGGGTGCTGTGTGGCCCCAATATCTGGTGGCAAGCTCCCACGATGGCCTGTTGATGGGCTATTTATGGGGAACACCCTGCAAAGTGACACAGGGTTATCTTTGTCCTGTCCAGATCCCATCACTCCTCCTTTTGACCTCAGTCTGAGAGGAGAATAGAAAATCTGGCACTTAGATATTTACAAACCATCTGGGAAACAGTATCGCTCTTTTTGGTTCCTTAATCACTTAAGTAGTGACAAGAGTTAATCGTCCCTGAAGCTTTTATAGCAAACGTTCCTTGACATGTCATTTTCTGCACATCTCAATGATAGATAGGGAGTGAGAAGTCACTTTATGACAAGCCTTCTCAATTATTTAATAAGACAGATTCTAATAAGTTGGGGAAGTCCCTTAAGAGAAATTAAAGTATAAATACAGTTTCCCTTTTATTCTGTGAATAGCTGAAGAGGAAAACAGTGTGTTCCCCTCAGATTTGTTTCTGGGATGGTGATTTTCTGTATTTCTCTCTCTACATCTCTGGTTTTTTGTACTGCAAGTGAAAGTTGCAGTAAATGAAAATGAAGGTTTACTTTTTTTCTATAAACACAGTTAAGAAAATTTACTATTGTATTAAAAGCAGGAAGAGGCTGTGAATAAAGTGAAATGCTGGACCGTGAAGGAGATGGGCTTGACAAGTCTGATGGACTGTTCCTTGCTTTTGGTGTCTCTCACTTCAGTTTATAACTTATATTTTGATGAGGGTCACTGCTAAGGGTCTATAAGGCTCTGAGCACAACAAGACTTGTCAGGTGGAAGCTCTTCCATCCATTGAATTATGCGGAACTGTAGAACTGGGTTAGCGCTATAAGACTCAATAGTCTTCTCATGTAAAACCACCAAGTCAAAGAATTATAAAAGGGACCCAGGGACTAGACTTCATGCCACAGATTTGCAGCAGCAGCATGGCATTCTTTCTCTCACCCACTATGCTGCACCAGAAAAACACTGGAATACAGTAGAGGAGGTACCCAGGCACCTCAGTAAGTCATGCAGGTCTTCATATAGCTACATAACAAGAAAACTGCTCATTTGTGCTGGGAGACAGGGTCAGACTTGGGCCTGTTTCCCACCCTCTAATTCTCTTCTCATTCACTTCGGAGAGAGATCCAATTTACAGCCGTAGCACATGTACAGCAGAGTCACCACTTTTTGCATTGCAGACAAACATGCATATGAACAGTTAGAGAAAGCAGACTGTGATATATGCTGGTCTTGGTCCAGCAAATCTGTAACATCCCTCTATATCTCTTGCAAGGAACGCCAAGCTGGGAATGCCAAAAGCACAGAACATAAATCTGAGTGCAATAGAAAGTCTCTTTCATTAAGCCAAGGACACCTTCAGCCAGTTTCTGATGACAATCCAAAAGCCAGTTGCTGCCCATCGTTCTCCTGCCTATTTAGAAAATAGGAACAGGAGCTGGGAGTGTTAAATGGTTAATCCAGACTGTTTGTTGAAGATATGTCTCCACAAATGTTATACCATCTGGTGCTCTGTGAAAGCTGGAAGAGTGGGTGCTGTATTTTCATAACAATACGCCCTTCTGCTCTCATTGATTAATAACATGAAGCTATTTTGTCTTTGTTCTTTTGTATTTTAAAATATTTGTATGAAGGCTTTTCAATGTGAAATCCAGTAATTATCTTAAGAGCTGAGTCAATAGGTTCTTCAGGCAGAGAAATTACACATTAAACTGAATAGTAAAAAGCTCAGAAAAAGCATCCCTGCACCAGGCCCAAGATCACCAAAGTACTTCTTTTGCCCTGGTACACTCAGCCTCACGAGGCTTTTACCAGCTGTCATTTGGAAGCAAGAAGGACTGGATGCCATCACTGAGGAGCTGCTACAAGAAAACTGGGTGCACAGTCAGGTCACATCCGCCCTAAATGATGCGAAGCTGGCTCACAACATCCCAATGCCCACACGTAGAATTATAGAATCGTTTTGGTTGGAAAAGACCTTTAAGATCATTGAGTCCAAGCCCTCCCCTCACCCTGCGCAGCCCATGGCCCTCAGCACCTCAGCACCACGGCTCTGCAATAGCTCCAGGGATGGGGACTCCCCCACCTCCCTGAGCAGCCTTGGACAGTGTCTAACAAAACTCTCAGGGAAAAAGTTCTTCCTAAAATGGGTATGTTTCCCTCAGACAGCACCTTTAACTTACTCCAAAAGGGACAGAAGAGAAACACTGCTCCGCCTCCTGACAAAACACTCTCTTTCTCCCTTCACCATCTTCCCATAGTAGCTGGAGAAGGTGCTACAAACCTGGGGCTATGTGACACAAAGGCAGCTGAAAACATTATCTTGTCCTTGGGCTGATGCCTGCAGAGTTGCCCTCCCATGTAAGCCATGTTTCAGAAACACTAGGGAAGGAAAAGTTGCAGAGGGAACAAGGCACAAACCAGGAGATGTTGGTGCTCCACCTATTTCCACTTGTCCATAGCCAAGGGAATAAAAACTCCTGAATTCAGTTATAATGAGAAATAAGCAGAGGAAAAAAATAGTCATTCTTGATATTAACTGAGTGAGAGTCAGTCTACGTAATGGCATGTGCTTGCAAGTGTGTTAATGCCAGTCCCCCTTTAACTATTGGTAAATGTCATGTGAGAGAGATGGAGATTTAAACCTCAGTGTCAAAGGCAAAATCCCTCTTTAATTTAACATCTAGAAGGCTCAGCTCATTGAGGCATAGGTGTTTTAGTTCCAGTTGATGAACAGGGAGCACAGCTAAAAATGTGCAACTGGAAGATGATTTAAATAGTGTAGTTTATAGTGGATATAATTAATAGGCAATTTCTCATAAAGTTCCCTAGAAAATGTAATTTTTTTTCCTGCAGGAAGCTTTATTTCACCAAGTGGTTCTAGCGTTATGCTGGAAAACCAAACAAAATGCTTTTGCCCTCACAAACTTTTTTCCAGCAGTCATAACAGGTGGAAGTTTAATTTCAATGAAAGCACAGTTTACTTCACTTTTGCCCCATGCACCAGGAGAGCTCAGGAGAAGAAACACCAAGTACTGGGAAATCCATGATAAAATTAAGAGCAGAGGAAAGACGTGACAGAGAAGTACATCCACCATCAAATTTGACCAATTCCTTGCTTTCCCACAAAATGCACATCCACCTGCCCCCCACTGTTTCCAGCCTCAGCAGAATATCCCCTGTTCTTCAGAGTTTCATCTTCCTCTTCTACCCATTGTGTCGTGACAGCTTCCAAGTGCAAACGAAGTGACCCTCACCAAGCAATAAAGAAACAAATCCTCCAACAGCTATTTCCTATCTGACAGTTGGTATGCGAATGCTTCACTGGCTTTACTGTTTAGCCATGAAACCTTCATCATAAGTGTCATTTGGCTTTAACTTTGCAATAAGGTAATTACAGCACCGTGCTTATTAAAAACAGACTCCATCACAGCCGACGTTGACTGATGTTGGTTGGAGCTGGAACTTGACAGCCAAGTAGGATGAGCAAGTGCATCAGGGTGCTAACGACATTATATTGCAAATGCTGTTTATTTTCTGTCAGCTCTAAACTATGCAGTAAATAACACATTATATAAAAAAAAAAAAAGAAATCCAGAAATAACATTAGGTTAAAATGGAACCATCAATTATCCCCCTTTCTTCAGCTTTTGGAAGGTTTCTCTCTTTTTTAATTTTTTTATTTTTAATCTCGGAGAATGTGTGCAGGTTTTTTTTCTTTATTCATTAATTGCTTTCTTCTGACTCTTCTGTTCTGCGTCAGTGCCCATAAATCAATGTAAAAAAGATAAAATGCTACTATTATGAAGTGATTGTAAAGCTGTATTTAAACACATTTCCTTTTTGCACACGTTTCCTCTCATCTCGGCTCCAAAAACATCCACTCTCGTTCAGATCGAGACCAGTTTTCCTACCCCAGAGTGGACCTATTTGTACTTCATTTCAAAACCCTCCCACAGCAGTGTGCTGCAGGAAAATCCCACAGCCCTGGAAATTATTTTCTCCTAGCAGCCATGAAGGAGGCTCCAGCAGCAACTTTCACTAACATCGAATATTTGGTAGATGGTGATGCCCACAACACAACCACTTGCACCTGCAGCCAGGCACAGCCCTAAATCTTCCCTGCTGAAAAAAAAAATTGGGGGTTATCTACAATCAATTCCTTCCTAGAAGGGTATCTGTTGGGAATTTCTCTGTAATTCTAATTGCAGGATGACAAGATGGGGAGGGACATTTCTTAACATTTCCACCGTGGGAGGTGCTGAGGCAGGAGTAAGTGAAACTGAGAACAGAAAGAAATGGTGAAGGTGAAACACCTTCCTCTTCCCCAGAGTAACAGAAAGCAAAAATACAAATCAAATTTAGCTTAAAACTCAAGAGAAAGAGAGTAGGCATGGAATTTAGTATTTGCTTGTTCTCAGAGTTTCATAAGACAAAAAATTAACAACACTGCAAATGAAATTGGACGCAGTGGGGTCCCTCCTTTTTGAGCAGCAGGACAGAAGTCACTTCTGGTGAAAATGAGCAAGAAGCTTTGCATGTTACAGGATGAGGTGCTGTAGGCATGGGACTACTTGGAAGAGGAGAATTAAGGACAAGTACAACAGATTTCCCAGCTTTGAGAGCCACCTGTGTTTTATGGAGGAAGAAAAAGGGCATTGTCATACAATTGTGGCTGTCCAGGGCAGGAGTCATCAACTATACAGTACATGATGGTGTAGGCACAGTCTCCTGCTGACCATACAAACACACAAAAACTTGCTCTAACTAGGAAAAGCTACATCTCACAGCTTACAACTCCAATATTAGAGCTGGGAAAAGAGCTGTGGATGTCATGATGTCAGGATGGAAATTGCATAATTTGTGAAAAGGTAGGAAGAACAGAAGTTGCTTTTGCATGGAGTCCTCCAGTTTGGATCTTTGAAGATCAACATCCACATTACAGATGGAGAAGTAAAATATTGTGGACTATCTTAATGTAAATTGGAGCACTTCATACTCTCCCCTCAACAGCATTTACAGGATTGAGACACACAAACAAATCAGGAAAAATGCACTTGTCACTTGAATTAACTCTGCCTGAGAATTTTTCAAAGTGCTGGTGTTGAACAATGAGCATTTTCATCCAAGTCTGAACGTTTTCAAAACCTCACTAACGTCAGTAATATTTTATTTAGGCAAAAGCACTTCAAAACTGATGTGCACTATTCCACCATTTCCAAAACAATTTGATTTCTCCTACAAACTCTTTTTTTTTAATTAAATACATTTCCTAAGGGGAAAAAATAATTTGAAATAAAGCCTTTGGAATTTGTACTTTTGTTTCAAAATGGAAATATTTGAAGCAGTAAAATGTATTACAAACTAGCCTTCTGATTGCTATCCATGTCTAAATTAAATGCCAGTTGGTCACGTTGCCATTAATACACCTAGTCTCTGCTTTGGGAAGATCTCCTGTTCAGAGTTGAAGGAGGATTCCCTTCCTGCGTGCAGAAGAGGTCAGGAAGTTCCTGCTTTAAGACCTGAGAAAAATTTCAGCTTTGGTAGTTGAAAGGTGAAAATGTTCTTCTTTCCCTGCTAAGTGACCTCCCAGGAAATTACCGTTTTGGTAGCAAGGTGACCTAAGGAGGTTTGCAGTGACTTTGTGGGGGTTGTCCTAGCCCTATCAGCTTCTCCAGCCACTTGTACCTGTTCAGGGCAATTCTACTTTCCTGAAAGAAGGAAAAAAAAAAAAATCCTGCTTGCTGCTTAGCCACCAAGAAGCATCATTCTTTGCACATACATTCATGGTAAGAAGGTGCCAACCCAGTAGGCTGTCCCCAAGACACTTCTCTCAGTAGAGACCTCCAGGACACAGCTCCCCACTGCTCACTTCTCTCCTTTAATGATCAAGATCAGAAGGCCAAGGATGCTAAATATTCATCACAAATTGGGTTTTATTGCAGAAGAAATACACCTCAGTGTGTTTTCAACAGTATCTGGCAGCTTTCTTAAGACTAAAATGATCACAGAAGGATCTCTTTACTATTAACAATATGAGACAGAAAGGCCAAAGAAAAAAAAATCAAGCTGCAAATTATGCACGTGACCACAAAATACACCTTCTTCAAGTCCCAGTTCCTGCAAACAGCTCGTTACCCTTCCCCTCCTGCAAACAGCTCGTTACCCTTCCCCTCCCTCTTCGTTATTTAAGATGAATGCAGGAGGAATTAAGGTCAAGCTCTCTGACTTTGTGGGGCAGCAGACAAGGAATCGTTAGGCTGGTATTTGACAAGCAGTCAGCACTAATCAGAATAAATCACTCCTTCTTATCTGAAGCATCTTTTCCACAGTTTCTGAGGATCAGTGCTGCAGAAGTGCTGCAGCAGGTACAAGGCTTGGTCCAAAGAAGTACAAAATAGTTATTTCTTGAAAACCCCTTCTAGCAAAACTGTTGTTGTTGCTTGTGAAACTGTTGATTTTCAAGAACATTTTTTGCAAAAGGGCTTTTGAAGCTACATTTTTCTTCATTTCAGAAACATTTCCAAGTGTTTCCTGATAGAGGAAATTATTTAGAAATTAATTTTTATCCCATAAAAGTAGAGCAAGTTAAGTCTTGGCAAGGACAGTTGCTCCTAAACTGTCTCTGTATTGATTCCAACATTAAATATTTCAGCATAAAATATGAAAGATATTCTAGAAGATATGTGGTTTCAATGCATCTCAGCAGTCTCGGTTGAGTTTTTGTCATTCTTGATCATCATCCTCTTTTTCTTTTTTTCTTTTTTTTAAAATGATTGAGAGACAAAAGTTAAATCTTAGTTAGATCTGGAAATCACCAACCCAGAGCTCAAAGATGGGATCATAGAATGGTTTGGGTTGAAAGGAACCTTAATGTTCATCTCAATTCAACCTTCTGACATTGGCAGGGTCACCTTCCACTAGACCAGGTTGCTCAAAGCCCCTTCCAGTCTGCCCTTGATCCCTCACATCATCTCTTCATCTGCTTTATGCAAAGTTGTTCAGACATTTTGCTTATTTTTTTCACATAGAGAAACTATGAAATACCAAGCAACGGAAGCAGCTTGTGTGGTTGTGCAATCTATTTTTCATCTCCAGAGACACTTAACTTCCCTGAATACTTAACCAAGAGCTGACTCTTAATTCATCAAAATCCACAATCATTTCAGTTGATGAAAAATATCTTACACAAGTATATTTCCTTATTTCATGCATTCGAATCATTTAATTTTTTTTAAAATATCTACTGATGCTTTTAAGTTACAAAGAAAGCCTCAACATTTGTAAGAAAAATCTCTCTCTCATGAATTGCACATTGTGGACTACTTCTTGCGCTGATAAAGTGGACACACTCTGTCCAATCAAGAGTCAGAGATTCACATGGATGTTAACGTATGCATACTTAAAGGCACACATGTGTCTACATCCTATCCATTTGGATTTCACCTCTTGAGAGTCTCCAACCACTTAGGATGCTCCTTTCCACAATCCTGTTACATATTCCTTCAAAGTTGTTATGATAATTTCCCATCTTGGGACAAAAATGTTTGTCAGTCCTTATGTAAACAGTTTGTACCTCCTACAGACCATTAATTTCTGTATATTTAACCTGAAAAGCATCTCTATATTTTGGATCTCATTCAGTTCATTAAAATCTGATTTCATCTCTGAAACTGCTGAAACTTCTTGCGGTGAAGGCTTCAGAGTATTGCAAAACCTCATTCTATTAGAGTTGTAAAGTAGCGATTCACTATTTCTGCCCAACTTGCATTTAAAAACACGAAGGCAATTGAGAATATTTTCAAATATTTAAAGCGGGAGTTTGAAAACAATATTCATAGATCATCACTCCATTCTGCCATGCAACTATGTTAGCACTGTCTGGGGAATATTTGGTCTATCATATTTTTGATCATGAGCTTTTCTATATAACTATTGCTGTTTGCATTTATTCATCAAAAGAATAGATAAAGAGTTCAGAAAATGTTTGTATTTTCTCCTTATTGACTCTGGCCTTAAAGAATGTATTGAAATTCCTTTTTCTGCAGGCAATAATATCATCTATCTCCCACTGTACCTATCACCTGTCTGATCTGTAAGGTGATTAACTCTATGATCACTATAAAAATGTTTTATTTAGTGGATAATTGTAAGTACTGATATCTACCGTTTCCAAATCTCTTGCTTTATTATCCTTGTTCAAGAAGGTCTTAATATTTAAGTGATTTACTGATCACTTAAAATGCCAGCCTAGCCATTAGGAGGTACATTTCACCAGGCATTGCCTAATTTTATAGTACATTATTTCTTTATAAACAGACACATTACTCAAAAGCATTAATTAAACCTCTTTGCCCATTATGAACTCCATTTGGAAGACAACAACGTAACCAACTGCTTGCCCTGATGAATGGGTCTGCAACTCCACATTTTGGCTCACACCGAAGAGCTTCCCAAAGAGTGGTGTTACTGGGAGCAGGGAACATTATGCCATGAAGAACAGTGATTTGTGGAAAGAAAGCATCTAATGAATAATATATGGCATTTGCACTTCAGCAGCCCAGTTTGCTAAACTATTTTGCATCAATAACCTGATACTAAAAAGCTCTGTTTATTATTGCAAGCCTCTAAGGCTTTTTGAAATAGAATTACATCAGCCACATTTATAATACTTAGTGTTTGAAGTAAACTGCAGCTTGTTACATCACCACAGAGTTCTCTCCCAGAAACTTCTCTTGAACACCTTCTGAGTGACTCTGTGGCTGTTCACATTTCCACCACAAAGACATGACATTTACAGCTATCATGACACCACTTCCCTATCTTTTTTTACCAGTGCTCCTGGACTGGAAGATCTGAGGACACAAGCAGACTACCCCCAAAAGCCCTCAGTAAGGAGAGATTGTCCTCTCATTAGGCTTTCTACACAGGAGAGGTTAATTCAGCCTTCCCATCTCCTCCTTGCACCATCACCCTCATCACTACCAACACTCTTGAAGGCTGCTTGTTTCTTGCAACATGAGTAGCTATCCCACAGTCTCTGCACCAATCACCCTCAAGTTTCCAACATTTATAGACTCTCAAGGCTGGAGGAAGACCCAGCCTCCATGCCAAGCAAAGTGATTTTGTGTTGATCTGGAGCATATCTCTCCTGATTTTCACTCCGAGACAGTCAGATTTACAAGACAGATTGCAAAGAAATAAAATTCCAGTTCTTATTACTGACTCTACTGTATTTCATTCATTACATATTTTTTCTCAGTGTGCACAGCCTGAGTTACTGTCTCAGCTAGCTCACCTCTATATCACTTCAGAGGCCATGGCAGCCACTGTACAATTCAAGCATTCAGGACAACATTGTGCCCTGCTTTGTCTTAACATCCACATTAAGAAGTCAACATTTACCAACAGTAACCCTGCAGACGTATGCACAGATGCTGCCTATATTTAGGGTAGGAAATAACCACAGTTTCTCAGGTACCACCGTACGGAGATGAATGGGAAATGATTTAATAGTGCCCATTATAACCAAAAAGAAAAAAAAAAAAAAAAAGCTTCTAGAAATGCTGTCACAGTTGGAGGAGTCTTGGCTGTGATGAACCAAAGGCCACCTCATGGGAATTCAATTTATGATGAGCACAGACAACACCAGGAACAGCAGCACACATGCCAACCAACAGAGATCAGAGCTACACACTGGAAGCAAAGAAAACTTTGACACGTACTCATTGGAAACTCCACGGTCATTCAGGGCACCCTCATCGTGTGCCGCACGAAGCAGCCCAGATGGTTACCAGAGCTATGCCACATCTCAGTGACACCCAGAGCTCCACACAGATCTGGAAGAAACACAAAAAGCATTAAAAACACAAGGGCAATGCAAGAGGGCTGGCAGTTTATGTTGCTTTCCAGCTATCTGCAGGCACCAGAAGAAAGGAGCTGACAGAGAAGGATACTCTGGCAGGGTTTGATGCAGATCTCAAAGGAGGAGGCTGAACTGTTTACTCTTGCAGTGTACAGGCACTGAAATGTGCTCACTCCTTCCTCATCATCCTCATTTCCTTGGGTGCAAGTGCAAGATCACAGGCTGCACTGTATTCACAAGTGAACCACTCTCAGCACAGCAGTCTCTCCAGATGTGAAAGGATCTCATTCAGATTCAGGAGCAGAGTTACAAAAAAAGGATGCAGAAAGTGATAGTTCAGGAGGGAATGGGAGGCTTTGAATAGAGATAATGCTGTGGGGACATTCATCCTCTGGCGATGGGAGGAAAACACAAGGGAGGAGAGCCAGACTGCTGCAGAGGCAGATGGAGCTGCTCTGCTGCTCCCATTCCCTCCCACATTCACTCCAGCTGTTCAGACCCACACTAACAACTGATAATCCTACTAGCATCCCAAGTCTTCCTCCAACCCCTCCTAGTATGTATAACACACCACACCTAAACACGCTATGTGGAATAAAACTATAGTCCCCATTCCTGGGAGTTTTTGAGCTCTATGCTTATGGTGCAAAAAGACTTCTCATCATAAACTGCAGTCCTATTTCATCAGTTACATAATTACTCTGCTACCACTAATTAGCAGCTGACTGTAAACATAATTTTTATCCCAGAAGGTGTCTCCTGTTCTGAGCACAGCTGAAAATGCAAGTCAGGCACCGCTCTGGTGCTCGGTCCAGTGTGCTTAATAATCCTCTGGGCTGGTCTTCCTGTGTGCAGAAGCTGTTACAGTAGCAAGCCAAGAAAAACTCAGGGCAACATTCAATTTGAAATTAGGAGGAAAAACAAATGCTCAGGGAAAATATGCTCAGCTGGACAGAAATATTTACCTGGGCCAAACAGTGACAAATTGCTCCCACCATTGTCAGACTTAGAGAGCCCTTTTTAGTAGTGTTAGAGGAATACATTGACAAAATACCATATCATACTCAGCAGAAAGATCTAAAATTGATGCAATTAAATCTCTAAAGGTCTAAGGGCAAATGCAGCCACAGTAATGAAATCAAAGAGGATGATCTGACTCCAGATAATTAAATGTCCATTTTTATGCCAATGGGATCAGAGTCCAAAAGTGGAAATCTGGATCCTGCTTCAGGCAGCAAAAGGGCGGGCAGTGGGGAATGCAGCAAAGCAACAGCAGGGATGGGGACATCCTTTCCCAAAAGTAGACTCACTCCCAAAGCAACCTTTTTCATAAGGAATCATACCAATACAGGATTTGGGCCAGGTAGGAGAAGGTCTGCAGGGATCTCGCACCATGGAGAAGGAGCAATGTCTGTGAGGGAATGAAGGAGACCTCACAGAAGCCACACAGTTTCATATCTCCAGCCAACACACAGAGAAGAGTGTAAATCTCCACAGCACACTATGAACAACTGTGGAGGAAATGGTCGACATGGAGAAGCTATTTCATCCCTAGAGGCAGATATTAGAGGCTCTCATCGAACCAAGGTAGCAACCCCAAGAGCAGGGCTCATGGCAATGTGTGCAAGATGTACAACGTAAAAAGGAGTCTAGCAGAGGTGAGGGATAGAGCTATCATTCCCATCAGATATTTTAATCACAGTTGCATAACTCCAAAATTTTCTACTTGAATATTCCCTGTAAAGTTCGACATACTTGCAAAGGTATCCTTTGCCACAAACAAAACGGGAAATTGTACATTAGCTTAGCACCACTCTCGAGAAGAAAACAACATTGTTTGAGTCCTGGTAGCTGGATGGTGGCATTGCGTGAACATCCTGAATTAATAATTTCCTTAGGTCCAACCAGCAGGTCACCTAAGCATGTGTCTTTAAAAAACAAAAACAAGAGTATTAAATTTCCTGAGCACCTTGCTGAACAACGGTTGCTGTGAGGTTCGAAACAAGCTCCAAAGCACAGAAACTCATTTTGATCTTCATCAAAAGCTGGAAGACTTCTTCACTGTAAAAGAAAAAGAAAAGAAAAGAAAAGAAAAGAAAAGAAAAGAAAAGAAAAGAAAAGAAAAGAAAAGAAAAGAAAAGAAAAGAAAAGAAAAGAAAAGAAAAAATTAAAAACAAAAAAGGCAGTCTATGACTGGAGAAACTGTAATTTCATTTCAAAGAAAAGAGTGTTTATGTCAGGAAGAGGCTCAGCCAGCTCTTGTCCACAGTGCCTGAGACCAGGACACATCCTGATAAAATTGGTGGTATCTCCCCACAGATGCAAAGTTCAAACAGTTTTAAAGAAATGCAGTGGCCTTAAACACGTACTTCTCCAGAATGTCCTTATCCTGGATTTGCACTCCAAAACTGATTTCCAGGCTGATTTCCAGGAAAATTTGAAGTAATGCCAGGAGAGATTAAGATATTTCTTAAAAGAGGATTGCTTCCACTGAAAAAAAAAAAGCATTTTCATTGAAGTAATGAAAACTAGAGGGAAAATACTTTCTCTACCCCAGCCAAATTTTTCAGCCAAACTGCAAGTGGACTATAAGGAAAGTCACTGAGAATTAGGCATTAGTGACCACCTCAAGGAAAGCAAGTTATACAAGTCAAGTTTGCAATTCCAGGCAAATGGGGTCTTTATACCCTTCCTGATGGAAATAGGAGGTCAGTAAACTGAATGCAGCAGCAGCAGGCTGGATCAATGGGCCAAGGCTAATTGTATGACGTTCAATAAGGCTAAGTGCCGGGTCCTGCACTTGGGCCACAACAACCCCAGGCAATGATACGGGCTGGGGCAGAGGGGCTTGAGAGCTGTCTGGCAGAAAAGGACCTGAGGATGCTAATCGACAGTGGCTGAACGTGAGCCAGCAGTGTGCCCAGGTGGCCAAGAAGGCCAAGGGCAACCTGGCTTGTATCAGAAATAGTGTGGTCAGCAGAACCAAGGAGGTGATCGTCCCCTTGTACTCAGAACTGGAGAGGCCACAGCTCAAATACTGTGTCCTGTTCTGGGCTCCTTACTATAAGGATATTGTGGTGTTGGAGAGTGTCCAGAGATGGGCAACAAAGCTGGTGAAGAGTCTAGACAACAGGTCTGATGAGGAGTGGCTGAGTGAGATGAGGATGTTTAGCCTAGAGGAGACTGAGAGGAGACATGATCACTCTCTGCAACTATCTCAAGGGCAGCTGTAGCAAGGTGGGGGTTGATCTCTCTGGTAAGTAATGATAGAACATGAGGAAATGGGTTTATGTTGCACCAGAGGAGGTTTGGATTGGACATTAGGAAGAACTTTTTCACCAAGAAAGTCATTAAGCATTGGAGCAGGCTGCCCAGGGAGGTGGTGGAGTCACAATTCCTGGAGATATTCAAAACACACATAGATGAAGTACTGAGGGATGTGGTTTAGTTTAGTGATGGGCTTGGCAGTGTGAGGTGAGTGGTTGGATTTGATGATCTTAAAGGTCTTTTCCAACCATAACATTTCTATGGATCTATGAATTTCAGATAGGGAAGTCCAAAACTCCCAGGGAGATGTACATCAGCACCAGGCTCCTCCACAGAGGCTGCAAACCCCTGTGGCACATTGAAACTGGATCTGCAATGTGTAGCACAGCTTCCTCTCGAATGGCCCTCCAACACCCCTCAGTGCAGGGAGCAGATCCTGCATTACAATTCTCTTCCTTTCCCTGAGCACTCGGCTTCTGCAGCCACAGCTCCGAGAAGGGCAGTTGCTGCTGTCAGATGGTGCTTTGAATGTCAAAGGTGCTTGGGACAGTGGCTGAGTAGAGACCAAAGAGGATGGACACCTCCACCCAGAGTACTGATCTTATTTTGCATAGTGTGCTGTCAGTGATTAATGAAGCAACTTAGCCTCCTCCTACAGGCTCCTCTCAGCAGGTGTGTGATCACAAGATGGAACTTTTCAAGTCAACTTTGAGGTCAAAAATGAAACATCCTGAAATATCAGTAAAAAGCAGTTTTCTCTCCCCTTCATGGATTCAACATCTAGAAATATGCACAGCAAAGGATTGCCAGCAGCAAGGCTTGCAGTCTATAGTTAGACTGATTACTTGCATCTTAATTACTTTGCAAACCTACAGAGAGTCCCAAGTTAACTATTTCCCCATCTGAGGTTTTATTTTATTAATGAAAGTGCAGCTATAAGAATGACATGTTTATTGCAATGATTCCCTTCCCCTAATTTATACAGTGCAGTCATTTAGGCATCGTGTAGATCTGCACATCAGCAAATGAACCTTGTTAGTGTGTATATGCAACTCATACGTACAGGCAAAAGCCTAGCTTGGTTTGCTGATCAGCAGATTTGTAAGTTATTTAAATGACAGTACAGCTCTAATTCATTAAAACAAATTTAATGATTTTCCCATCAGCATTTTCATACAATCCTTCATTCCCCTACAGAAACAATGGCGGTAACTCAATAGCATTAAAACTCTGCCTGCAGAGAGCTGTGGGATAAAGATTTCAAACTGCAGTGAAGAAGTAATCTCTGAACCACTTATACCCAGCCAAAAGCACCACCAGGCAAATGTGGACCCTGCACATCGCACAACTTCACCACCATCTGCAAGCTTCTGCAGGAAAGGTACCTGCTTCCAAAGATGCATCTCAGCTCAGATGCTGCTTTATAGTCTTCTCTATTTCTTGCATGCCCTGCTCAAATATCTTTGTGAGCTTATTCTCCTCCATTCAACCTCTAAACGTGTATATTTTGAGTGTGTAGCTCCCTTCAAATATACAACTTCAGGTGGTAAACTCAGCCCTCAACTGCTTACCACAGGTCTATAAAGTATGTATCACTTATATTGTGTCAGCAAAGTGGGGGGCAACCAGAGCCTTGCAGAGCTCTGACAACCTCACATCAAAAGGCGGAACATGATGAAAATGATAAAAGCTCTGTAAGGGAAAGCTACAGCTTCCCACACAGTCAGGCAGCAAATCTGCAATGAGGGAAGCTGTGCCACTTACAGCAGCTGTCAGGAGGAGCCTTGTCTTCCCCAGAAAACAAACCAATAACAAAAAATTGAAGAATGCAGACACTGAAGATGGTGGTAACAAGTGGGAAAACATTTTCCTTAAATTGTGATTACATTTTCTTCTGCTATGATTTGTGTCCCTCACTTCTCTAGTTTTACTTTCTCCCTCCACAAACAGTCAAAATTTTGAACAGGGAAAAAGCTTTCATTAAATCCAAAGCTGTCCTCATAAAACTTTGGTTTTCAGCTGATGTGGACTAAAAATAGCAAAGTAGTCTTGTTTTCTTAAATATCTTCACTTTACGTGGTCTAGCCCTGTCTGGCTGCCAGGTGCACACCAAGTCATAGTATCATTCCCCCTCCTAAACAGGACAGGAGAGAGAAATATAACATACGGATTTTGTCCAGCTACTTCAGCACCTTTCAGATGGTCTGGATGCCCATCCATGCCATGCTTCCTTCTCTGCTTCACCCCTGTTACCTGCAGCTATGAGGCTGCAGAGTCACAAAACCACAGAATGGTTGGGTGGGAAGGGCCCTCCAAAGCTCATTCAGCCCAACCCTCTGATAAAACAGGTTCCCCTCGGTCAGGGGGCATAGGAACATGTCCAGGTTGGTTTGGAAACCTTCTGATAAGGAGACTCGACACCCTCTCTGAGAAGCCTGGGGCAGGGCTCCCTCACTTCAACATCAAACAGGTTTTGAATGCTGCAGCTTTTGACTATTACCCCTTGTCCTGTCACTGGACACTACAGAAAAAAATCATAATCCCATCCTCTTGGTAAACACCTTTAATATACTCACAAGTGTTAATGAGCTTCCCCTTCAGCCTTCTCTTCTCCAGGCTGAACAGCCCCAGATCCCACAGCCTTTTCTCGTAAGAAAGATGTTCTAGTCCCCCGACCATCCTGGCGGCCCTGCGCTGGCCTCTCTCCAGCAGTTCCTTTTCTCTCTTGAGCCGGAGAGCCCAGAACTGGACACAGGACTCCAGATGAGGCCTGACCAGGGCAGAGTAGAGAGGGAGCAGAATCTCCCTTGACCTGCTGCCCACACTCTTCTTGATGCCCCCCAGGATGTCACTGGCCTTCTTGCCCACTAGGACACATTGCTGGCTCACGTTTAATTTGCTGCCCAGCAGCACTCTCAAGTCTCTCTCCTAGAGCTGCTCTCCAGCAGTTCAATCCCCAGCCTGTCCTGGTGCATGGGGTTGTTCCTCTCCAGATGCAGGACTCCGCACTTTTACTTGTTGAACCTCACAAGGTTCCTCTCTGCCCAGCTCTCAAGCTGATCGAGATCTCACTGAATCACAGCACAATTATCTGGTTACCTCTCCCTCGTCTTTAATTTACTAGATGACATCAACCATCCTCACAGACACATCCTCTGCAAATCTTACCCAAAGGTGTAAGGTGCCATGTCTCTGCCCATCACAGAGGGGTTGGAACTAGATCATCTTTAAAGTCCCTTCCAACTCAAACCATTCTAGGATTCTATGAGTCTATATATTCAAAGTCAGAATGGGAAGCAGTTTTGCAGCAACCATGGAAAACAATGTTTCCCAGTCCTCAGCCAGATCTGGGACAGTATCCATGCACTGAAGATGTGCAAAGTGTTCTGATAACTACTGGGGGATTCATCAACACAGAACATGACGTATCAATGCAGATGGTTGTATGGGCATTGCTCAGAGACTCATTTTGCAGTTCCCTGTGCTGCCTTCAATTTGCTAAAAAAAGAGAGCAGGAACCTTGCAGAAATTAATTCAGTTTATACAGAACAGTAAAAAAAAAAAGGAGGGGGGAAACACTCCCTAGAAGGTAACAGAGCAGCAAACACAGCCTGTCGAGACAGACACTGCAGCAAACAAGGTGCAAGGAAAGGAAGCCTCATGCATGTTTTGCTCAGAGTTGAGCCTCAGCAAGTCCTGCTTGGAAAGAGGGTTACCACAGACAGAGCATTATCGGGCTTTAGGTCCTGAAACACTAACATTTCTTTTGCCTTTGTTTTAAAACAAGCCTTGGAGAGCAGAAGCTATATAGCTGGTTGCACGTTGCTGCTGTGAAATGCATTAAGCCATTTGATTTAATAAATGGTGCAATTACAATTATACATATTAAACATGACTGCCTGGTGTACAGCAAACTACCAAACAGCATGTTTCAGAAAAGCTGCTCTGTCAGCTTACACTGGGCTAGATGAATTAGCCAGACACACCAAGCATTTCTAAGGGGAATCACAGATGTGGTACATTCAAATGTCCATCTCTGTTAATTCAGCTTGTGCTTAGATTTCCACCATCGGGCCAGGAAAAGTGATTCCTGCAAGGGAAGGCACATTGGCAGACACAAATCTCACTGCACATATGCATCCTTCATGCAAGACACACTGCTAATGATGAACATGGAATGTCTTGTGACACCCCTCCACCATCACTTCACCCCATCCTTTCTAGGCACTGACATGCAAGAGATACTTCGATATGGATAAATAAAAGAAAGCAACGGAAGACACATTCTCTTTCTTTTGCCCCAAATATCACATCAGATATGAGCAACTTAGATCAAACGTCTTCAACTTTAAAAAGAGACATATATATAGATAGGCAGCACAAATTCCCATGAACTAATGCACCAGCTTCCTGCAGAATAGAAAGAGATAGAAAAAAACCTTGTAATACACATTTATATCAGAATTTACCATGTATTTGCTGTTATTGGGCAAGGGAATGTTGTCCCAGCAGTCAGAATTGGTTAAACCACTTACAAACTTCTAGGATGCCCTTCTCTCCCCCAAAGTAATCTATCCCCACACTGATAAAAATGATTGTGCTTCTGCTGCACAATGCTCTGCAGCCAAGTGCTCTCCAAATTAGCCAGGAGCTGTGCTCAGAGCACATCCATTCCTCCTTGTGAGGATGGGAATATGCACGGCTGCAACTGCAAAGATCCTCTTAAATTTGCTTTGAAAAGCATTTGTCAGGTTTCATAGTCAGCTAAATCAACGAATCTGATTTTAGCAGAGAAGCAGAGTGATGAGGACTGGCTGATTCAGGCATTTTCCTCCTCGGGAGTCCTTGATGAGAATGGTTTTCTTAGCAATTTTGTTTGCTTCAGCCACAGTGCCTTTCCTCTATCAGGTGACAGTTCCATCCTGGGATGTTCCAGGACCTGGGAGCATAGAGATTCTTCAAATTCTCCCTTCAATGTGAAAACATATTTCCCAAATAGTGCAGCTGTCTCCAAAAAAGCCCCTGACACCACAACCATGAGGAAAGCAAAAGCCACCACAGAGGCTGCTAATCACGGGTTCCAGCACTACAAGGGCTGCAATCAGAGGAGAAAAACACCACACAACAGTTTCTTGTTACTTTTGATAGTCAGTGGAAAATAGTCAAAACCCCAAATGGACCCGTTCAGCTTTAGATCTTTTAATGAGTTTTTTGTTCTTCTATCAGCAATTTCTTCCTCTGGGGAGACTGTTCCTCTTGTTTGAGTCAATAATTTCATTATTTCTGAGACAGAAGTAAAATAAAATAAGGAAATGTTTAAGTTTGCTTCTTCCTATAGTACTGGATAACTGAATCACAGCCTTCCCTGCACACATGGAGAGTCTCCCAAAACCAACACCAAGAAACATCTAACAAGATCATTTCCTAAGCCCAAAGGAAACAGGGCAGCTGCTTTTCATCATTCTAGGTGATCTCTAAAGGTCCCTTTCAACCCCTACTGTTCTATGATTCTATGATTTGCGCCACAGCAAGGCCGCTCGGCGCTTGCTTCAACCGGGTGGTTGTGGCACAGCCATCACAAAGCACCACGCTTCCCACAAAATGTCTACCCTCCTGCTTCCACAACACAGGGATCTAAACCCAGAAGCTCTCCAGAAATCCCACTTCGGACACCATGATCCCTCACACCCTTCCATGAGTCCTGGGCAAAACCAACTGTCTCAATTTGTGAGTCCCCATAGGCCTCCATGTTTCTGAGCAGCATTAGAAACAAAACTCGGCTTTTGTTGTCCTGTTTGTTTAAGGGTCTGTTTTGCCTCAACGCTCCATCTGTGTTTCTTTCTTATTGTGCTGCTCCCAAGTGGCAGCGTGGCAGCGTGTTTGATTCGGGGGGGAGGTGGTGGGCAAAAAAAAGAAATGAGCAGCCTCTCTGGAATTCTTTCGTGTACCATTTTATTATCATCGAGAGCACCTACTGCCAGATGGAAATGCAGATTGGCACAAACTGTGAGCCTTCGCCGCTACCTTCTGTTCACTCGGGCTTTGCCAGGAAAGATTATGTCCTCGGACAAGCTGCAACTTCATGCCAATGGCAGATAGTCCCATTAAATTAGTCCTTCCCAGGTTCATTTTAACAATTTGCACTTAATTTTGCCATTTGTTTATGCAGCCCATGGTCTGGGTCTGTCAGATACATATATGCACCATCCTACGTTAGGATGGTGTGAGATTATCTCTTTTTATTTTTTTCCTAATGGAGAAGCAGGATATAAAGATTCATTTAAACAAGTGCCTTGACAAAAATATTATCAGACTTCTTTTCTGCAAGACACTTCATGTGTCATCCCCTCATGGCAGCACTGGAACAAGAGCTCTTTACAAAGCAAAGTTTCATTGAACTCCACTAAACTCCACTCCCTGATTTCATCCTGGTATTCCAAATCCCAGTCATTTGTATCTCACTATCTTCCAGTGCATTGCACAAATTGAAAACCATACTTCTGTCTCCCAGCTCACTAATATCCAACGATATCCTTACTAATAGCCAACAGTGAAAATAAACATCACAGACTGGCAGCAAAACCAATGCGCTTCAACAGCGTCTGCAAACAAGTGGAGAATCCAACTCAGTCTTAAAGCAACTGGACTGAGAAAGTCAAATCTAAAAAATGGTAGAATAGACAGAGAAGTATAGCCAGTTGCCATGGTGACAGCAAGATATGAAAGCAAGAACTGGAACCTTTACAGTTATTTAAATGCTTATTATAACATTATGCAAAATGTCTGAGCTAAGAAAGCAGAGAGGTTAACATACTTATAAGAAAAACAGTCATTGCAGGATGAGCAAGGTAACAATTTATAAGTCAGAAATAAGGCCTTGTTTAAATTGAGCTATTTGAAATAATGATATAATTATGCCCTCTTAAATTAAGGAGGAAAATTTGTTTTGAAGAACAGAAAAGGAGTGAACTCCTTGGGCCACAGTAATGGGTGCAAAATCCTTTCTCACTGAGAGGTGCACAAGTTCTCCTCCAGCATCACATTTTCATTATCCTCAGTCCCAGCCACGAAGCTCCAGGGAAATGGCTCAAGGCTGAGACCTGGACCATACCATTAGCCTCACCATGGTCCTTTGGCTTTACAGCATCTCCATATTTGAATCCACTCCTTTTCCTTCCAGTAGCTGCTCTGCTCCAAGCAGTGGGATGACATCAGATGGCCATGGTCCTACATAAAGTTGAAACAGAGATTTGGAGCCACGACTTCCTCTGAAACTCAGGTTTTGTGCAGAAACTGGGTATTATGACCCATAAAAGTTCAGCATCTGCAAAGACCTATTGTGTCCCAACATCCCCCGCACAAACTCTCTGGTGCTCTGTCCCCACCTTTCTCATGGCCAGAAGAATTTATTATTTCAACCCCTAAGAAAAAAAAAAGTAAAAAAAAAAAAAAAAAAGAGAGAGTCTTACCTCTTCTTGCCCTGTAATTCACCCTGAGCCCAGAGCAGTGCTGTCTGATGTGAGCTTTTCTCCAGAGAGGCTGATGGGAGTAGAGTGGAGTAAATCCCATTACAGTCACGCTCAGGCCTTTGGGCTCAGCTCCTTCCTACAGTCATTTGTCAAGTGCTTTTCATCTGAAACATGATTCTGGGATTCAATTACTTTATAAAGTCAATATTTTAGGTCACAGCTTGTGCATCAACAAAGACATCTCCAGGGATTAGAGTTTAGCGTGGTAGAGCTCTAAGTAATGTTCCCTGCACTGCTCCAACTAAAAAAAGTCAATAAGGTAGGCTTGTTTCCCCCCACATTTCACTCTCAGAGGCTGCAGAATCATTGTTCACTTTTGTAAATTTAAACTATCAAGAAGAAGCAAGTTTTCATGGCCTCGTTCTTTCCATAGAGACAAGACAAAATTGTTCCTCCACCTCCTCCCCACATCCTTGGCAATCCTTTCTTCCCACCAAGCTAACACACAGGAATGGGTCAAGCAATTCACTTGGGATGGGTTTTACCCATGCAAAGGGCCAGCACAAGGTCTAGAGCATCACTTAAACATCAGAAATCTGCCTCTGCACAGGATATCTGAGATGGATTTTCAGTATTGGAGATTCCACCGGTCTTCTAAACTTCCCAACAACGTGGTGCTTAAACTGTGTTGCCGCTAGGGGCAGCATATTTCCAAACCCAGTCAGAGTGAGTCCCTAAACCCAGTGTCTAAACCCTCTGCAGGAGGGTGAATGTGCACCTGAGAAAACAGAAAGCAGTGCATTTTGGAGTAGGTTCTGCAGTTAGCTGAGGTTTCCCAGGTATCTGTTAGAAGGACCAAAGATAGCCTAAAATCAGAGAAGCATTTGGGCACAGCGAGGTGAAAGAAATCATGCTGAAGACCAAACCTCACACAAGAAGCCAGAACATGGGTGTAAGACAGCCCATCCGAAAAGTAAATGAACCACTTTCATGAACCAGACCTAGAGAAAGACTTCCAACAGTGATGGTAAAAGCTGACCTGGGATGCTGTGCAATCCAGACCACGCAGCAAAATGAGATGCACTGGACCTGGAGCACAAAGGAGGGTTAGGAGAAAGGCTGAGACCCAAAGAAGAGCCTTAGAGCAACCTCTACTCCTGTTCCTCTACTCCTGCAAAGTGCAGCTAGCAAAGGAAGAGGGGAGGGGGAAAACATCTGTTTAGGCTGAAAGACAAAGTTAGTAAGACAAAAATACCAGGATAAGCTGGTCACAGACACATTCAGACTGGAAACTGAAAGAGTTAATAATGACGAAAACAAGAGAGGAGCTTTGTAGAGAGGAGCAGGAAACAGGAAAAGAGGACTACTTGGGGTTTGAGTGGCTCTCAGTGGGTTAAGGAAAGACAGTGAATGCTGCTGTTCAGCAGTAATAGAAAACAAACCGGAGCCTCCCACCCTTGGCTCAAATATTTCAGGCTTTTTTACTAATCAGTACAAATGTAATTCTTCAGGGTTTTAATTAAAGGCTTAAGGCAATCTAAAAAAAAAATAAATCACATTTCATTTGAGATGGGGGCTTTCTCCCTCCTTATTATGAAACTTAGCTCAATACTAAAATATTTCAAATTCTCTTTTTCCCCTGAAATCAACCAAACAGTAAATTTTGAGTCTTTGTTTACCAGACTATCTATTGATCTTTGCCAAGGCCACAGCACTTCATAAATCTCCACTGAACCCAAAAAAGCATCCAAAAAAAACCCCAAGAAGAGGATTAAAAGTTAATACAACTCAGATCACATGCCAAGAAAAACTTCTAAGCCCAGAAGTGTATTTTCAGCAAACAGACTCTGCAGAAGCCAGCCCTCTCAGTGCTCACCAAGGCATATCAGGGCCACAGTGCTCAAGATGGTGCAGAAGCATAAATGCATCCATAGCAAACCCGGTTGCAGCGCTGGGACTCCCCTGTGGCATTATCAGGGCATTGCAAGTGCTGCAATACCTTTCACAGCAAAAGCAGAACCACAAACCTCTGCAACACCTGCTATGAAAGAACTCTACAAGCAAGCAAGGACAAAGACAGGACAAGGGGTAAATGGAAGAACATGAAACACAAAAGGTTCCATTTAAACATAAGAAAAAAACATTTCACTGTTGAGGTGAGGGAGCCCTGGCACAAGCTGCCCAGAAAGGGTGCGGAGTCTCTTTCCTTGAAGGTCTTCAAGACCCACCTGGACACGTTCCTGGGTGATCTGATCTAGGTTGACCTGCTTCTGCAGAGGCATTGGACTAGATGATCTGTAAACATCTCTTCCAACCCCTACCATTCTATGATTCTATGAAGCAGAGCCTCAGGACTTGTTTCTGCTCCAGCAGGACATATGCAAGGCTTGATCCCAGGGTGCTGAGCCACAACTTGCCCCATGCTGCAAGGAGATATTTTCATCCCATGCCTATTGGGTTAGCATTGTTGAATTCTGACTAACACCAACAGCCCCTCCTCTCCTGCCTTGCATCTCAGTGAGGAGGAAAAAGAGGGATGAAATTGCCTTTATCTCTTCAGCAAAAGGAAAACCACAGTAAGAGAATCCATTAGTGTATTTATTAAGCTCATTAGAAAGGGAAAACAAGTTTGGCCAGCAGCTAATCAGAATAACTTGCTGTGGGCATCTTAATGGGATTGCATCAGCTGTTGTTAGGGCTAAACCACCTCTTGGACCTGGGCACAGCATTGCAGGTAGGACTGAGGGCAGGCAGTTAACTATCCAGGGCATCCACCCAGAATTACTCCTGCCTAAAAGGAGCCCCCACGTGAAGGGATGGAAATCTTTAGCCCCTGCAGTGGATCTTTATGTCACTTCCAGGAGTGCTTTAGCAGCTTGTTATCACCAAACACTCAGGGAAGATTGTTCAATTAATAGAAGTTAGTAAAATTAGAAGATTTAACAGCAGCAGCAACATTTAACACCAGATAGCAGAAACACACTCCTTTGACACTCTTTACCCATTGATAAGGTTTGATAAAGCTCTAAACTTCACAGGCATTTTCTGGCAAATGAGCCATAAAATAGGATAGTTTAAGTATTATCCCTAAACGGTAAACCTTCCAATTATGCTTGAAGAAAAATTACTATATCCTGCTAATTATAGCATCCATGGCTTGGATTTGTTTGAAGAGAAGCTCACTTCATTAAAAATAAATACCAACTTTAAAGGCAAGACAGGGGTGAAAAAAAGAAGGAAAATGAGAAGTGAAAGACCTGGAGCATACAGAGCAACTGAGCACCTGTGGGTGATGGGCACATGCTGCAGCAAGTGCACCCCTCTGCATCCATCAGCCATGGTAGACCCCATCTCCAGCAGCTCTCCAATCAGGATCAGCCTGATCCAAATCCAGCACTGTGGGCCTACCTCCTTCCCAAATTACCTCTGGTATGTCCTATGCACCCTAGCTCCATCTGCATCCGAAAACAGGAGCCCTTCCCCAGGGTCTCTGACAATTGCATCTCCAAGATGGGACCTGCAGCCACCATGGAGGCGGCTGCAGCAGCAAGATGCCCTGCATGTGGTCAGGATCTGCCCCATTTTGAGTGACTTTGCTGCTGCTGACCTGTGATCCCTGTCATCGTAAGCATGATGAGAAGCCCAGGTGGAAAGCAGAAAGAGAAGGTGTGAGTCTACAGATAGCAAATGGCTCTTAGCAGCAAGTGGTTCTCCGGGACAAGCATGGATGCTCTCCTACACGAGATAATAAAAGCAGCAGGATTAAATAATGGGGTTAATTTTCATTAAAAGAAGAAATGGTTTCACAATAAAACTGAGTTCTTTTAGAAAATACCCAAGTCTGGCTTCAGTAGCTGCTCAGGAGGGAGATCCCATCAGCACACCTAGTGCATTAATGGTGGCCAGGACCCAGAGCAGAGCCAGGTTCAAAATAACTGCATAAACACTGTTTGTTCATCACAGATTCTATTTTTAAGGCCATTTCCTCCCAGACAGACCAGGGAAAGGTTTAGGAGCTGCTATCGACTGTATTTACAGCAAGCTGGAATTAACCTCGAGACCTTCTCTACTCTCCAGAAGGCATCACAGTGTCAAGCCAATGGATCAAAATAAGCCCAGCACTGAAATGCTGTCTGCAGCTGCTGAATTACAGGGAGAGCTGGGGCCACCAACAGCCACCCAGATACAAGTACAAACAGATCAAAACCAAAAATGCTATTGCCTTCAATCATTAAATCTGCATGGACAGCAGCGTTAGCCTGGGCACAAAGGGATTTTTCAGGCACTTCAAGATGTTTCCCTGGGGGTTGCTGGTTGTCACCTGCAAAATTAGTTGGACTGTATCAGTTTCATTTTCCAGCAGGATTTGGTGTTGCTGAGTGAAAACAAACAGAGGGGTAAAGAGTAGTAGGCACAGGCAAGAGACCCATCACTGCCAATGGAAGAATTAAAGCTGTGCCCATGCCTGGATAAACTAGGGCAGTCGTTTTTCATTTCTCTCATTGAAACATCACCTCTATGGTCCTGCACCCACTTTAGTCAGGGCTGCAGTCAAGAAGAGGTCATTGTTTTGTTTACTGGATGGGCAAATCTAGACTCAGCACTTCCTTTTGCAGAATGAACACCACCAAAGCTGTTGACCTTTTGGTGGTCCTTTTTCACTAATTTTATGGACCAGATGGTGTCTTTCGTGTCAGTAGCCACCTGCAGGTTTGACACAGGAAAAGTGAGCAAAGTAAGATCAAAAAGGCATAGTTTCTATGAAACATATTAAGCCATCATTATGGGTTCCACATGCTGATCCTTTTGGGTTGAAAATTGTTACATTTTGTTGGAGAGGTCACAGGAGAAATGTTTCTGGGTTTTACCCTGTGTTTCCTTTTATTGCTTTGTGGGGCACATACACCAGGCACGCTGGGGAGAGAAAGGAGAACTGATGCAGAAAAAGGCAATAAACTGAGAAAAGCAAAAATAAAACATAAGCAAAAAAAGACTTTTTCTGCTCTTGGATCATTTCTAAATAAAACCCTTAAAACCAAACTTCTAACCTTCTTCATTGCTCAGCTTCAACCTGAAATGTCACTCCAAAACTGACCCCTCTCCTCATAAACACTAATACTGCAGTAGTTATGAAGGAAAGTAAAGTTACTAGACTGACAGACAGAGCTCACAGGACTGAAGGAGTCAAGGACTCAGTGCTTGTAGACATAGTCAATGGCTCCCTCCTCCTGCAAGGCCATTTCCATCCATGCACATTTCCCGGAGCACAGAAACCCCCACCCACACACCCATCCCATGCCCATGCCCATCTCCAGAGGTGACACTCAGAGCAAATTTCTGGGCATTTTTATCTCAGTTGTGAAAATCACAACAACAAAAAAATTGCTTTCTGCAAGAATTCTTCAAAAGCCTCTGTTTTGACAGTCCTGCCCAGAAACTCGGTTGCCCGAAACCAAAACAAGCGAGGTGTGCAAGTGGAGCCAACGGCAAATTATTCCAAAGTGGAAAGGGAAGAATATTCATGGCAATGTTTTAGTTGGATCTAATCTATCTTTATAACAGATATTTCACTCCAGCACAGCAAGTCTGGAGCTCTAAACAGCAACAGCAAGGAGAAACATAATTAGCATAAGGGATAGTAATTAGGGATGAAAATACAGTAGCTGCTGCTCAGTATTTCCTCAGGAGGGTGGGAGAGCTCTGGAGCTCCCTGGGGAGTGGGTAACGTGCTCCCCTCACCCGTTAAACGCTGCATTGCACAGCCACGTGAACTACATGTACAAATGTAGTAAATGTTTTGCTGTTTGCACAGATAGAAACACAGCCCAGCAAACACAATGTGCCAGGAGGCTTCATCACACAGGGAAGGAGGGAGGCTGAATTTTGCATTCCCAAAGTACCTTTCCTCTGAATCGCTGTGGTCCAAGAAGTGACAGTGATGGCTTCACTGCACCAAGAGCAGCTCAAAGCCCCACAGCAGTCCCAAGACTCCCCCAAGTTCATCTGTCCTGCAGAACTAGATGTCTGATTCAATATGCATCCTTGTGGTACCCTAATCTTGACATGGATGCATTTTACTGGTAGCCAGTTCATGTTGTTAAGTCATCAGGTTACACAGCATCGCACGTTGAAAGCATCCGGTCCCTTCAGTGATGTTCAGAAGTGATTATCAGCGTGTACAAATCCTTCATTTGGATGCTTAATTAACTGATGGGCACATAAATGCCAGTTTTACATGCTTGCATGGGAAGCGCAGTGTATAAATGTGGGCTTCAGTGGGCCTGTTAAGACAGACAAGTTCAGAAACAGGGCTTGTTATGTGAGGAAACAAGCCAAGAACAAATGACACATGCCTAGGAGACTTTTTAAAACAGAAACACAAAAAACCAAATTCGCCCTAAAATTCAAGGTGCCTCAGCACAGGCAGTTCCTGGCAACCGGTTGTTTTTACTGACCCTTGCAGCAAAACAGTACAAAGAGTGAAACAGGAGGAAATCATCTATTGCAAAGACATTCTATGGTGCAAAGCAGTAACACTCAGAGACAGCAGAGATCCCCTTCACAGCCTGGCTCAAACACTGCCAGTACACTGTTTGGGATCTCCTCAATGGGCAAATTATTGCGTGAACAGGATAGGGAGCTAAATTCTGTTAAAAAGTCCTTTAAGTGTTGTAATACTCACCCAAACCTCTGAGCCAAGTGACAGCTCTCCCGTATAAATGCACTGCCAGGGTCATGAAAGTGCTCATATTTTCTTCTGAAAAAGGGTATTGAGAATCCATGTATATAACACAAAGACTGGCTATTTTGAAAGCACTGAAAGTGCAGACTGTTGATTTTTAATATGCATTGAGTTTTATGGCACAGCTACCAGGTTAATATGCAGTGTCAAGGATTTCAATGGGACTATATTTATAAGCGTCATTAATTCACAGGAGTTCGTAATAATCCCATAATATGGAATTAGCAGCATTCTGCTCTATCCAAGGTACTATTAAGATATATATCATGCAGAGAGTAAGGTTATTCCACAAAGTACAAACACAAAAGCAAAACAACTTCAATAGCAAGTTATTATTAGATGCTGAACAGTTAAAGAATAAGAAAAGCTTATTGAATGGAGGTGCAAGCTGTATTTTAGGTGCTTTCCAGTATCACTGTTGCTGTATCAGAAGGAATTAAAAAGCAGCTTCTAAAAGCCAAGGACACGGGAGGAACATTGAAACTCTCCAGGGTGCTGAAGAAGAGTCATGGAATCATAGAATCATTTTGATTGGAAAAGCCCCTTAAGCTCATGGACTCCAAGTCCTCCCCTCACTCTGCCCAGCCCACCACTAACCCATGGCCCTCAGCACCTCAGCTCTGCAATAGCTCCAGGGATGGGGACTCCCTCGCCACCCTGGGCAGCCTGGGATAGGGGCTGACAATTGTTTCAGGAAAAAAGCTCTTCCTCAGCTCCAATCTAAACCTCCCCTGGGCAACTTGAGCCCATTTCCTCTTGTCCTGTCATCTGGGAGAAGAGACTGACCCTCACCTAACTACAGCCTCCTCTGAGGTAGCTGTAAAAAGTCTTGCATAAGGATGCTCTGGTGAGCAAGGCACAGCACCTCCAGCCCCTCTGCTATCGACCCCAAGCCCAGGCAGCCCTCACCCATCCCCACACCACTCAGCTGCTCTCCCAAACAGCACAGATCAAGCAAAAGAGGAGTTCAGCACCTTCCCAAAAAGTTAATTCAACTCTGAAAATTAGGCTTCAGCCCTGCTTGGGATCACATTAGTTATGCAACACTATTCAGCTGGGAGAAAAAAAAACAAAACCCTCCAGTATGCGTTATTTCTTAACTACCATTATGTACTCTGAGAGGGAAGCATTCAGGAGGAATTAGCAAAAAAGCAGATAAATGAGCAGGGAATTTAGGACCAGGCTTATGGGACTAAAAGGGAAAAAACCCCGCAGCATTCATGACGAAACCTGCCTCTCAGGCTAAGGATGACAGCAGTCAGCTTTGCTTTTCCAGCTCCAGGAAAGGGATTTCTTTGCACTGTTTCACAGTTGTTCAGTTTGGGGAAAACTGAAGAAAAAGTTATCCAGCACTGATTCAGTTCCTGCTAATAGAGCTGAGCATCATCAAGCTAGAAAATTCCTGCAAACATCATGTAAATGTGTCTGAGCTCCATCTCATCCATATGTCTGAGATCTCCCAAACAGGGTGGCCACAGGAACTGTTCTAGTGATGTACCAAAACAGGCACCAGAGTTAAGGCACCTGGGGCTGTTCCCTGGGTCTGCTTAATTTGCGAAATCAGGAAGAAGGGCTAAGTGGAGGAGTAAATTTACCTCCAGCTTCGCCACAATTTCGCAGTATACTGATCAGAACTGCACTCCTGTCATTCAGCTTTTGGGAAACAGAAGGAAAAAGACATTTTCTTTGATGGACATAGGGACTGGTGAGCTCAGGCATGGTTTCTTCAAAGACCCATGTCACATACTGCTTGCTCTCTCAAGCAATTCACTGCGACATCTCATGCCATCTCAGGCACCCAGCCTACTCTCCCCTCCCAAAAACTTCCTGTCATCTGTGTTTTTTGGCTTTTCTTTTGTTTTCTTTTGTTTTGTTTTGTTTTTTACCACCTATCATGTTGCTACAGCAACCCCAGCATTTTATCAGTGCTCAAGGGAATGCTCAGCTCCCCTTCAGCTGCTCCATGGAAACACGTCTCAGCAGCCCCACTCTCCATCCCTGCTCTCAGGGAAGAGAATCTGACCCCATCACTCCATGGCTCCTGAAGAATGAGGTCTACACCAGCTGGGCAAAGACAAGGGTGTAAAAGGTACTGTGGAAGGACTCTCTCAGCTTGGAGGAGCACCCAAAGCAGCTATGTAAGTAATTACTTAACATAAAATTATTAAAACAATGTATGCTTCTTCAGACTCTAAAGGCAACTTCATAGCATCACACAAAAGTCTCTCGATGGCAGTGTCAACCCTCTCTGCCAGCACAACACCAGCAGTCTCAGGGTCATCCTTAGGTTCTGCATTCTCCATGGCTTTCTTTGTATATCTAAATTCCAGACATCTATAAGATTTCTTTGGCCAGGGCCAAAGTTCGTTCATATTCCAAGTAAAATAGTTGATGGTAAATAATAAGCAGAAAGGAAGTACAGTCTTGGTCTGCAGATAGTAAAACCATATGTCTCATCATGCAAAAAGCACAAGCAGAGTTCTTCCTCTTGATTTTGATTAATATTTTTTTTCTTCATATCATTCCTCTCACAGCTTCCCAACTTTCTGTTTTGTTCAAAGAATAAATGAATTCTCTCTGTGATACCCTGATGAAGGCAGGAGGACAGGAGGTATACACCCTTCCAGTCCCCTAGAATGAGTTTTCCTCTATTGTTTCCCCACTGCTTTGCTCATATCTCAACGTTTTTCTTCTCTATGTTACTAATAAGCAGATTTTCAGCCTGTTGGAATTTAAGATAAAATTAATATATTGGCAGATATCCACAGCAGCCTCTCAGGTGTTCATATTGAAAATTATTATTTTCAACAGTTCATGGCTCATTTCTTTAAAATTAAAATTAGTGTTGTGGCAGCTGGGGATGATTTCCCAGATGCCTGCCCAGAGGAGAGCACAAACCTGGAGGATGTGAGGGATGAAGCTCTGCTGCCATCAGATGTGTCCATGGAACATTCTGTGTCTGTACCACTGAGGATGACCTTGAACACGGAACCCCAAAGCAGAGACCAGTTGCAGATGAAGCAGAGGTGGGGATGCACTTCATTGCTTCCACTGATATCTGTGTTCAGCTGTCATCAGAGTGAGGTGTTGCATGAGAAGCACAGTCTGAACTGACACCACTGGTTTCATATTTTTGTGATACATCCTCCTCTCATATCCACTTACATTTCACCACCCGTGGAATTTTAGGCAAGGATTGGACCCAAAAGCTACACCAGAACACCAAAGAAGTGAGATCTACTAGAAAATGTAAAGGGCAGGAGTGAAAATAGCATGTGTGAACCACCTCCCAGTTTCCCATGCCAGAGAGAGTTTAAGGAAGATATCTGGGTGCATGGGAAAGCACAATTTGAACAAGTGTTTGGATTTGTTTGGATTGGGGGTGGCACTCTGTTAGATGACCTGGCAACAGAGAGGAGGACAGCCTTCATCTGCCCTAGTCCCTAGGGCAAATACAAGTGTTACGGTGGCCACGGCCTTCTGAAGGACAAGACAGAGGCAGCATTTTGCTTTGACTCATCTTCATCCCATCATACTGCACAGTCACCATCTCGTGCCACCTCCTGCCATAGTGTAGGATCCCTTGGTCTTCATCAGGGTGAAGCACTGTTGTCAGAGGTGAGAGTTAGTGCCACAGTTGCCCCCAAGGCACATCCTGGGGACACTCAACATCCCAGGTGTCCCCATGGGGAAGGTCCTGTTCCTGGCCACCCTCTCAGCCTTCACAGCAGAGAGGAATCATCTGCTTTCCTGGGAAGTCAGGCAGGAGGCACAGCCTTTGCCTCATGCTCCCAACAGCCCCATGCAGCACAAGGACAGACAGCAACCCTTCCCAAAACCCACAAATACCTGCAGCCTCCACTCAGCAGCAAAGCTCCTTCTGCACTGTAAATCACCGGGAAACATTAATAAACAGCTCCACCTACTGACATCCTCACCTCCAAAATCCAGACCCCCCAGGGCAGCTGGGACACAGCATTCAGAGGCCAAGCAGGCACCTGCTTTCATCCCAGGTATGACCCATCACAGCCCCACCCATCTCTTGCAGAGGAGCAAATCTCCCAGAGCAGCTCAGTGCCTCCTCCTGACCCAACTCTATTAGAATTCCCTTTGAATTTCAATTCGTTGTCATTAATTAAATCTATTCTCATCTCATTGAACGAAATAATATCTCTTTAATATTGTCTCTCAGATAAGATGAATATACATGATTTTAAAAAGCTAACAAGCCAAAGAGTTAAAAAGCAGCATCTGAGAATGAGCAGCCTCATTATACCTGTGTGGACTGGGACATAAAATACCTCCACCGCCCAGAAGCCATCCTTTTCTTCAATGCAGAGCACTATGGTCCCTACACAGTGCCCTTTGGAGGACCAGAAATGGCACAACAAACCTCCCCATCATGCAGCCCTCCGAGGGCTTTCACAGCTCTGAAGCCAAAGTCACAAAACCACAGCCAGAGACACCCAGAGACATTGCTGCCTCCCCAGAGCTCACTCAGTAACAGTAAACAGGCAACTCATAGAATCACAGAATGGCAGGGTTGGAAGGGACCTTTACAGATCATCTAGTCCAACCCCCTTGCAGAAACAGGTCCACCTAGATCAAGTTGCAACTCTCCCTCACCTCTGAAGCAACTGGCTCTTCACCCTCATTTTTCACACCTGTCTTAAGGGTTTTTTTTAAAAAAAAAAAGTGGGGGGGGAATTACAAATTATTCACTGCAGAGAAAGAGAACAGAGAGAACTGGGTTCAGGTAGTTTGATGGAATTGCAACAGTGCATTCAGACTGAGCATTTATTTTATAGACCACTTATTTTCCCATTTGTAACAGATCCTCATGTTACCCTGAAAGCAGCCCTAACCCCAAGCACCTTCCGGCTCCAGGGAGAAATAAAGAGGCAGGGCATCTGGCTTTCCACAGCTTCCCCTCTCCTTGAGGTACAAATCCCATTCTCTGCTCTACTGCCAAGCAGGATTTAGCTGTGTCAGATGCCCTGGAGAACATGGTGATCAGTTCACAGAGGGATACAGTGACTCCCTGTCCACTTTGCCACAAGGTCCATCCTTTATGGCTTTTTATTTTCCCTTGATCAATGCCAACTCCATCTCTCAGATCCCACATTAACAGGCAGGCTCAATGCAATGAGGAGGCTTTGGTCACTACATCCCATAGGCAGCATCCCCTCCATTCTCAAAACCCCGGGCACCTCCAGGTTCTCAGCTGTCCATCAGCCACAATTATAACTGTGGCTTCTTCCTTTCACATCACCTCTACCAAGCAGCAATTGCAAACCACTTGTGGGAGTGACAAGCTGCTCTCTGTACAGCTCTGCCGGGGGAAAGCCTTATTTACAGCCAACAACTGGATTAAAGCTTCAAACTGCTTTTAAAATTTGGAAGCAGGAGCGAGTGAAGGAGAAAGGAGAGGACTTGGAGCCGCTTGGATTGAGCATCAGGGCAGCTGTAGCTGCAGCTTCCCTGGTGCTGACCCAGTGATGGGAAACACAGAGATGGGAAATTAAGATGGAAGAGGAGGATGTTAATAGAACCACACATCACTCACAAAAAAATAATCTGTAAAAAACTATCTTTAGGGCAAATAGTAAAGTGGCTGGTATAAAAGTGTCTGAGTGTCTATCCTTCCTCGCAGATATTTGGATAGCAGCAGTCATGCAGGGACTCACATTGTTTGCTTTCAAAGTGGTGTTTTTAAAAAATTCCAGCCTAATATATAGCTTGGTGCAGTCAGATGGAGCCTTATAGTTAGTTCTGATTTATTTATTAAAGCATTTGTGAATTTTGCAAGCAGCTCAAGGTGTCAAACTCCATCCTCTGACGGGCAATGGCTGCTGTGGAGTGGAAATGGCCCCGCTCAGCCGTACTCACTCTTTCCAGAAAGCCTTTTGACCAAAATCTTCAGGCAAACCAAGAGGTGCCTGCAGAGCAGATGGTAAGCACTATCTAGGGGATTTCCAAACTGTCTTTCCTCACCATGCTGAGCAGCATGAGCTCTTCAATAGGTCTGTTGATATTCACTACATCTTCTGCTTCCTTTAGGAACCTCCTCTCTACACAAATGTGGGATTAAGCCAATTCAAACTCCTTTTAAAAAGGCTTAAAACCCTTAGAAAAGGACCTGACAGTGAGCTGCCATCTGAGGAGGTGCTCAGATCTACCTGGCTGCATGTGGGCACAGTGAGCTCATTGCCTTTGTCACCAACAGCATCCTCAGCAGCCGTGCTGCCAGCCCAAATGCATTTCCCACTTTAGCTATTTGTGGCAGGATAGAGAGAAATGTGTCAGAGTTGTTAAAATCCCAGAAAAAGCATTTTGAGCTAATTATCACCTTATAATCCCTGCCAAAAGACCTGCCGGGATGGAGTTGTGCTAATACAGGCAAGATATTCTATGATATTAAAAGCAGAAGCAAGCAGCTTGATGTGGGTATCGCCCCCACCCGAGGAAGCCAAGGATTCTCCATCCTCCTGTCACACAGACAGCTCACCTGTATGCCTCTGCTTCACAGAGCTTCACCAAAATATTTGCAGCTGGGGAGATAATCATATTGGAGAAGCAGCTGTGTCTCTAAGCTTGAGAGAGAGGGAGAAACTGCTGGAAGAAAGGGAAAGGCAAAAGGTAGATCCCATTTGACAGCAGTGCTGTCGTGCAAACATGCTTTGAGCCTGTTTTCTCAGGTGAGGTGTTAGTGTCTGCACTTGAAGCTAAACATTCCAAAACTATGCAATATTCTGAAACAAGCTCCAATTCACAGCAGCTCTGCTTGAGCAGCATGAGGAGCAGGCAACTGATGCAGGATGCTCTTTCTCAAAACAAAAAAGATTCCACTAAACTGAGATGCCAGGGCTGTATCAAAGCTGTTTGGGTTCCTCTGCAAGGTTAAGTGTTTAATCCGAGTTTCATCCACACCTCAGTGAGGTGCAGCGCTGCCTGAGGGCTGCCGGGATACCCCCACCCTCTCAAGTGGATTTTCAGCCAATCAGAGATCACAGCAAATGCAGCACAAGAAAATGTTCCTTATGTAATTTTAACTCCATTTCCCAAACTTAGTTTCATTTACTTGTTAAAGTTTAATACATTCCTGGGAGATGGGGGGAGGGAGCTGTCAGCGCTGCTTTAACTCTCCCCATGGCTCAGCTGGCATTTTTCATGTGTGTTTCCACTCTCTACAGATAAATTTGCTTTTATCTCCTTCCTAGTTATCCAGCAGCCTAAAAAAAGAGGCAGGAGGAGGGGACAGACATGGTGCAGGAAACTCAACGATGGCAAATTTACTGCAAGGAAACAGAAAATATGAGGAGGTGATTCTGTGTCTTTGCTGAGGGTGACTGGTGCAGTGCAGCTCGTTAGAAATATTAAAGTGAACTGAAAGTTAGCATTAAGGAACCCTCAAGAGTTTTGACCCCCTGTAAAACAGAAATGTAAGCTTAGACTCCAAAAAGCAATGGAGCCCTCCAGCTCCCAGAGTTGCCACAGGAGAGTCGGGCTCTTAGAGCACACAAGCTAAAACACATGAAAACAGGGGAAACGTGCAGTCAAGTGCTAACAGACCTTTTCTTACTGAAACTACTGTCATGGACCACCTGAAATTCCCTTTGCCACTTCTCTCTATAAATGTCATCCTCAGGCAGATGCTCTACTATAAAGGGATGATTTTTGTTTTTTTCACTTCTGGGTAGAGTACCTGTTTGTTTGAACATATAAATAGTTACAGGCTCTGTCAGAGCTCCAGAGACAGCTCAGCTGACAATTTCTGCCCCTTGCAATCAGCATGCCCTGGTTTTCTCCACATCCTCCATTCCCATTCCCATCCTCCATCCCCCTCTCCTGTCGAAGCACAACCAAAAAAGTTTACCTTTGACTTATGACTATATGAGAGAGTGATAGAGCACTGGCACAGGCTGCCCAGGGAGGTTGTGGAGTCTCCTCTGGAGGTTTCCAAACCCACCTGGATGTGTGCCCCCTAGTCTAGGTGGACCTGCTTTAGCAGGGTGGTTGGACTAGATGATCTCTTGAGATCCCTTCCAAACCCCACCATTCTGTGATTCTGTGATTCTATATCAGATGTTACCGCTTTTTTGGAGGTAAAGTGGCTTTTCAGGGCACTCATCCTCCTCATCAGCAAGGAGGTGCTTGGCATGCTGGTTCAGGCTCATCAAGATTCACCACACAGTGATAAGGCTTTGGAGAAGAGGGAGTTTAGGAGGTGAGGGAGGGAGCCAGGCAATAAACATCTCTCTAATGGGCACATCTGTGATGGCAGTGGAGAAACACACCAGAGGCATTTTCTTTTTCAAGACAGCAGCCAGAGTTTACCCTGTGCAACGAGCCCCTGCAGCCTTTAATGACTGCAAGAGCCACTTCCTATAATTAGATTTTCATAGATGAAATGAATTTAGGCGGGCGGCGGTGAGAGATTATGAGACTTAATGACGGTCACTTTCTGTGCCCATGAGGATGCTCAGGGAAAGCTCCATCCTGGTTATCTTCACCAGAGGCACGTGCAGCATCATTTGATATATTTTATGCAGTGAGTAGAATGGACTGCTGGTAGGCTTAAAACACCTACAGACCCTTACAGGCACAAGTATTGAAAGACATCTGTGATAAGGGGATAAGATACAACACAGGGAAATCTCTGCCATCCCAGTGCATACATACACAACCTCCTCTGCCACTGCCCAGGCAGGCAATAGCAATTATTTACCCTTATTAACATCAGCTTGTTTAGCCTTATCCTTTCTATACCTGGAATGTGGGATACTGTTTCCTTAAGCCACATAAGCACCCCTGCTCTTAGAAATATTCTTTATGGGAGCAGATTTGTTGTCTTTTCTGCACACTCCATTTCTGATAGAGTTGTAGTAGCTCCCTGGGAAGCCAAAACAGGACCTATTTGGGTTTTCTTCCCCCAAAAAAATGCAGGCTGAGTTGGGGTATTTTTCATCTGTCTGCAGGAAGATGGTGTTGACAGAGCATAATTTTTTCAGGCTCCCTCTATGAGCAAGATCACTCCTGATCTGACTCCTCCTGCACCTGCAGACCCAGTGTTTTGTGGATGTTGCAGCTTTAACACTTCTTTCAAAACGGGCTGTGGACATAACAGGCCAGTTTGTGAATCCTTCAGTTGCCCAGGGCTAATTCTGCTGCATTGTTGTGGTTTGCATTGAACAAGTTGGCTTTCCAAGAGCAAAAAATATTCTGTGCATCAGTACAGTGTCACAGCCACAGCCCTCCCCGATGCAGGAACGCTCTCCCTTCTTCCTTGGGAGTGGAACAAAAGGGTGACAAACCCAATAATGTAGCATCCTTAAATATACTCATTTTCCTTGTTTCTTCTGTAGTTTGTATTCCCCTTTGCTGGCATCATGTCATCTGGAGAAGAGGTTGAGGGGATACATGATTACCCTCTGCAACTCCCTGAATGGAGGTTGTAGTGAGGTGGGGGTCTGTCAGACAAGAGGAAACAGCCTCAAGCTGCCCAGGGGAGTTATAGATTGGAGCTGAAGAAGAACTTCTTCCCTGAGAGGGTTGTCAGCCCCTGTGCCAGGCTGCCCAGGGAGGTGGGGGAGTCCCCATCCCTGGAGCTATTGCAGAGCCGTGGAGCTGAGGTGCTGAGGGCCATGGGTTAGTGCTGGGCTGGGCAGGGTGATGGAAGAGTTTAGACTCCATGAGCTTAAAGATTTTTTCCAACCAAATTGATCTTGTGATTCTATGATGTCACCCAGTGTATAACTATGACAGTGCTATCAGACATGCCAAAGTCCCTCCTGTCAAAATCCATCCTTTATGTCCAGTGAGCTGTGTCCAGGCAGGTACCACACTGCCCACCTTTGCCAGAGGGACTCTCTCCTGGGGATGCTGCAATGTGCCAGATGATGCCAGGTTTTCCATGGCTCTGGTATCCTGTCAAACCACCCACGTTGTTCCCAGCACAGCACTTGCTTTAGGCTGGTTTTGTGCTCCCTGGTACCCGATTCAACCACAGCTTCTGATATTTCCAAACTGTCAAGCAGAAAATGAGACATAATCATCTCTCAGACCTAGAAACACATAAAAATTGGAGTTTTTCTTTCAGATCTTATTCTTGCTCCTTCTCTTCCAAAGCCGCCTCCAGTGGGATGCTCCTGAGGTGCTCCCTCACCTTTCACCACTCTTCCACCACCTCATACTTCCTGTGAGTTTTTATCCCAGAGTAATTCTTTCAGGAGGCTGTGAAAAGCAGTTTTACATTAACTAGCTTAAATAGCCACCCTGACTCCCTCTTCCAACAAATACAGCATTGTAAGGCTCCTGCTGGAAACATAACAAGCGCTTGTGGGGAAGTTCATGCCTGGGGGAGAACAGAGCTTTAAAAGAAAGAGAGAAATAAAGACAGAAACTCTCTTTCTGCAGTGGCAGTTGAATTAGACCTCTTCAAACGCCAGCATCAAAGCATGGAAACCGGCGCTGAATAACTGGAACAATCATCCACACCTGACTGCTGACCACTGACTTTCAAGAGAGAGCTATTTAAAAGTAAATTGTTGGATATTCCTTCGCCAGCATTTAGATGAAATGGCTGCCCTCCAAGGAAACAGTAAAATAATGACAGAAAAGTAGCCAGCTCTAAATACAACAAAGCACCAGAAGACAAAGTCAAGATTAAACCTATTCTCACACTGGGGACTGGGTTCATTGAAGTGATGTATTGGTGTTCTCACTCTTGCCCAGAGCAGCTGCTGAAGCTGTGCAAGCCATGTGTTAGCAGGACATCCGTAATCACTAGGCTTTTAGATGTGAGACGTATGAAATCGAGCATCTCAGGTTCTGCAGAGAGTAAAGGTCTCTGTTCATTGACAACAATGCAAAAAAATGTGGAGGAGATCCTTCCAGGCTGTTTATTCCCAAAAACTCAAGAAGGCAAACAACTAGGTTTCCACTAATCCCAGGGCTGATCCCTGTAGGCATGAGGGTGGGAGAGAATCAGAGCCCTATCAGAGCTGTCCATCCTGCAAATGCCTTCAGGAGGAGAGGTTTCTCCATTTGACTGTTGTTATTACCTTTGTCAGCCTTGGGTGAGCTCATCCTTTATACAGCTTTGTGTTGCAAAACATTAAAAAAACTAAATTTTTCTCTGTGCATGATGGCCCTTCCTCTCCTGTGCACTTTCTTTGCCTAATAAGGGCTTTGTAGATGCTTTATCCTTTGCTGCAGAGAAGTGTTATTAAAAGGTCTCTACCCAGCCAGCTGTCCTCATAAAATGTGGAAATTTAATACTTCTGATGAGCTCTGCTCTTCTATCAAATAGAGTTGGATTTGGCTAACAAGTTAGAGAATTAAGTAAGAAGTCAGCAATTGCATTTGTTTCGTTTTCTTGGGAATCCCAGCTAGAAAACATAGAATCACAGAATCCTTTCAGTTGGAAAAGACTTTTAAGATCATCAAGTCCAGCCTTTGTCCCAGCCCTATCAACCACTAGACCATTTCCTTAAGTGCAACATCCAACCATCTCTTAAACACCTCCAAGGATGGCAACTCCACAAAACATGGCCCAACCTACTAAAGGTCTGTCCTCACAGTCAGGACTTGGACCTCTGAGGACAGTGAGTCACCCCGAAGTGCTGTTCCTGCACACACATTTCATGGGTGACCACAAGACTGAAGTCAGGATCACCAGGAATGTGTGAGTGTGCTTGCACTGAGCTTTTGGTTCTGAACTTAAGAATTTTCATGTGAACAGTCTGTTATGGTTTCACATGGAAGTTGCTGGTCCTACAGAACCAGCATAGACCCCAGGTGGCTTTAATCCACCAGTAAAAGCTCTGCTCCAGAATTCATGCTTTTATGTTGTTTGTGATAGACAATAAAATTATTGCTGTCCTAAACCAGCTGAAAAGAAAAACATGATGTCTGGCAAAGCCCCTCTTGATCTCTGATGGCTGATAGTATCAGTGTTAAACCAGCCAAAAGCATATCCACATGAAATACATCACCTATTTCTGATTTTTGAGCGTTCAGATCCGAAGCCAGCCCCAAACCATGGTGAGTTTAATGCACAGCCACATTTGGAAGCAGCCCCAATAAATCAGCTGTGAAGGAAAGGTGTAATTTTTTTCTCCCTCTGCCAAAGAACTTTGAATAAACCAGAGGTAAATGAGTCCTTGGTGAGCACTGAAAACGGTTTTGGTTCCAGAAGCATCCAGCTCACAAATGGACCACCTTAAAAACAAAAAAAAAAAAAAGAAGAACTTTACCACAGAGGTGTAATGAAAAACGGTGCCGTTGTATTTGATATATCATGAGCTGCATCTCCCCGTTGCACCCACTGTAGCCGCAGCAGCGGCTGTAGCAGGTACAGCCATATCTGTAAAATCTTCAAACGTTGCCTCCAGGCAAGCAGTTAATCTTCTTTCCCTTTGTTGATACTATTCCTTCTTTCTTTAAGTTATATCTGTTAAAATGCAATTTGCACTCCCCAAATCCGAGGACAGCCTTTGTGACACAGAGAAGCCTCGTGCCCAGACGCTGATGCGCTTTTTCTGTCTCTCAGCTCAGCAACGTTGGCTGCCAGTACCACGTATTGTGTCTCTAAACACAATAAAGTTTCATTGTTCATTAGGACAGCTGCAACAAAGCATTGGCAGAGCAATCAAATAATTGTTTCTGAAAGCAGAATGTCTTTATGATGCCTTAACGTGACACTTTAAAGCATTGATGGGAAACGAGTGCAGGGAGTGGGGAATTTCAGCCTTGTGAGCAGCATTATGCTATCTATAAATGCTGAAGCAAATAGAGACATCTATAGGGCTGAAGGTGACCAGGAAGTTACTGAGCTCATCCACTCCTCAGCCACAATCAACTTCATCAAATCATTCCCATGAGAATCTTATCTGACCCATCTTAAAAACCTTCTATGTTTAAGAAGTCCCAGCCTCCCTGGCCATCAACCCCAGGCACTTCTTCCTTTCTTTTTGTTTCATTAGTACAAATGCATAAATAAAACCAGCACTGCTGAGCAAACTTGAAGATTTAATTCCCATTGCATGTGAGTCTTCCACAAGAGCCCAGCATAGACGACCCACACCAGTTAGGGGATTCACACCCTCAGCTCTCTCCCTCAATTCTGCCCCTGGTCCTTCCCTATATTGCATTTCTACTGCTGAGTGCTCCTGCTGAAACCAGGTACTTCCCTCACTGTTGGCCATCCTTGTTTTCTCAGACCATTTTGTTTAGATAGTTTAGTTCCACATTAGTTTTCCAGTCTGGCTTCCCCACACCTCCCAGGTTGATGCCAGCATGGTGAGACCATCCTCAGACTATCTGGCTTCCAGTGCACCTGGTGACCGTTTCCGCCTGGTGTCCTTTGGTTCACGTTTCAGCTTTTCAAATATTGTTGACATAATCATTATTTTCTGTTGATTTTTAGTAATCAGGCTTATTATCTGCTTCATAAGACCAACAAAGATCTCATTGAGGAGTTGCCGATATTCCTTAGCACCTTCCCCAGATAGTCCCGTCTTCCATTCCCCAGGGTCACTGTGCTTTGTCTGCTGGAAAGACATCATTTGTATTCTCTTTCATTCCATGGTGAAGCTCCACTTTTTCAACCACTTATTCCACTTTCTGTTATGCCTATGAAAATAAAAAATCCCAGCTTCCAACCACTCACAGTGCTTGTATTTCTCAGCTGACATCATGCCAGATGAAGGTTTGCACCCAGTGGATATAAGATGGTGTGTTAATTGCGCTTTCCAAACACACTAAGACACAGAGACTCCTAAACTAACACGTGTCTGTCAGCTATATGGGTTCTCTCTAACATGGCATAGAGAGAACTGAAGCTGCCTTTCTGAGAACTGTCTGAACATGTTCAGAAAGAAGGAAAATCCTTAATAGCCTGTGATTTGCCGCAGGTGATCAGCAATGCAATTTCACTACCACATTGCTAGTTACTACGGCCAAAAGAGCACAGAACTGGGGTCACCTCAGACTCTTTTAGAAGGCACCACTGTCTGCTCGAGACGTCTGAGCAACAAACTCTCTCAGAAACATTTGTTGTGGGAGAAGCTCAAAGCAGAGGCACATCACAGAATGGCTGGATCCCAAAGCCCGTTTTTCACAACCAACAGCTTTCAGTATCACTTTAGTAGAAGAGCTCAATTTTAAAGCCAGCAGACAGCCATTAAGTCAGAGGCCTGTCCTTTTGGTTATTCTTGTGCTTCAAATACTGACAGGGAAGCTGTGTGTCACATATACCCAACTTCAACATTTAGTTTTGCTCAGCTTGGTTTATTTTGGATGCTGAATTTTGGTCAAGGAGCTACATTGTTTTCACTTTGTGATAGCCCAATAAGGAACAGTGCATCCTACTGACACCAGCTCTAGTTTTGGTATTCACAGGAGCCAAGTGCCCATCTCAGGTCTGTTTGTGCTGCTCACAATAGGACATAGGAAGACTTAACATCTGGTTTCTGAGAGCCTGCTACCTGAGAGCATGGGAGGAAGAAAAAGCAGCCAGTTCATGGTCCAACAAAATCACCAGCTAGAGAGACATCTTTAAGATGTATAAATTATCATCACTTGCCCCAGTACAGTTAAAAAAAAAAATCAATCTTTATAGTTGGAAAATGGCAGCAGCTTATTTAATTTATGACAAAAGCAAAGACAAGAGGAGAATAGCATTGAAGATTACACTCGCTGAGTGCGATGCTCTCCTATAATGTAATGAAATGAGTTAAGAGCAAAGTGAATTAATGCTACAGGCTGACCTTATCCCACTAATCCCAGAGAGCAATAAGAAATAGAAGGTTGCATTTGCCAGCTTGGTTTTCAAGGTCAGTGAGGACCAAAGTAGCCAATCCCTTCTCCCTGTGATTTTAGCATTAAGCGAGCAGCTGGCTGTGATCCTCATAATTTATTCTAACAATGAGAACTACTACAGTGCCTTTGCCAGGTGAGTAACTCCTTCAGGAGCAAGGAGACCATGAAAATGAGGGGATGCAGGTATCAAACCAGCTCTCATACCCGGGTATATGGTCTTCTCTTGGTATTTGGTTCTTTGTACCAAGTAGGTGTATAGGACTGCTGCAAGTAGTGACTCACCTGGCACATCCTGGCTGCCTTGCTCTTGGACAGATCCTGAAGCGGTCACCATCCATCCTGCTCTCAACTCCTAAAGAATTCCTTTCTCTCTCTTGTGTCTTTGCTCAGAAAACTGCAACTACTTGAAAGGGGTCAGTCTCTTCTCCCAAGTAACGAGTGATGGGACAAGAGGAAACAGCCTCAAGTTGCACCAGAGGAGTTTTAGATTGGAGCTGAGGAAGAACTTCTTCCCTGAGAGGGTTGTCAGCCTCTGTCCCAGGCTGCCCAGGGAGGTGGGGGAGCTACTGCAAAGCCGTGGAGCTGAGGGCCATGGGTTAGTATGAGGCGAGGGCTTGGACTCGAGAACCTCAAAGGTCTTTTCCAACCAAAACCATTTTATGATTCTAAAAGTCACAGATGCTTTAAAATGAGTTTTGTTTCAAAACTGTATTTCTCATGCCTTGACAAGAACTTACCCCTGAGCAACCTTCTGATAAATTTTTGATGGCGGCAATTAGCCACCTGTTGAGCTGGATGTTTCTGCAGGTAAGATGGTCTTCTGTGGGGAGAAATGCCTCAAGACACTGGTACAAGACACCAGCCAATAAAGCGTTTTGCAGATTTATGTTCTCTGACTGCAGTTCCAGCTCTGGCTCGGGGATGAGTTTCACGGTGTGCAGAAGGCTCTGTGCCACCGATCCACCACCCCAGCTGGGGTTAGGCAGGTGCCAGTTAGACTGGAGAGCTGCTTGTCCCACTCACCACACCACCCCATAATCAGGAGCTAAAAGGAGAGGATGGGGGTCTGGCAGGAAGGTTTGTTCGGGAGAGAGTGCTACTGGACAATACCTGACTGGATCATACCAGAAAGGTCTCAGAGAAGACTTTATCAGTCTCTACAACTACCTGGAAAGAGGTTGTAGTGATATATGGGTCAGTCTCTTCTCCTCCAAGTAACAAGTAATAAACAAGTAATAGTGATTGATAAGGCTAGGACAAAGGCTAGACTCAATGATCTAAAAGGTCTCTTCCAACCAAAATTATTCTATCATTCTACAACAAGAGGAAACACTCAAGTTGCCCCAGGGGAGGTTTAGATTGGAGCTGAAAAAGAGCTTTTTCCCTGAGAGGGTTGTTAGCCCCTGTGCCAGGCTGCTCAGGGAGGTTAGGGGAGTTCCTGTTCCTGGAGCTATTGCAGAGCCGTGGAGCTGAGGTGCTGAGGGCCGTGGGTTAGTGGTGGGCTGGGGGCGGTGGCAGGAGGAGTTGGAACTTGGACTCCATTATCTCACAGGTCTTTTCCAACCTCAATGATTCTATGATTCACTGGTGTTCTGCATTATCCAACAAAGAGGGAAGAAAGGTGCGTAAGGATGGGCACTGCAGCTCATTTGGGACTGATAAGTTTACCTGATCAGACTGCCATTGGCCTTGATAGACTCGGTGTCAGAGCAGCTATCTAACAGAGAAAGCCTGAAATATGCAGCATTATCTCTCTGGGAAGATGGACACCTGGGCTGGAAGCTTAGCTGCAGGAAATAGAGCAAATGCAGCATTTCTCTCTGTGATGCACACAGAGGATCCATCCTTCTTTCATTTTCATCACTATTGATCTCATTGAGTTATGCCTGAGCTGTGACTGAAAGAAAGGGAAAAGGGAGAGATCATTGCAAAGTCAGTGAGAACACTGCTTTTGAGAAGCAAAATCACCAGACCCACCAAACAGGGCCCTGTCCCCTGTGTGCAATGGGGTGAGGTCCAAAAGAGGGAAAGGCAGGATAAATCACCAACAGATATTGTGCTGTTTACAGTTTGAGATATTTAAAAGACATATAGATGATGTGCTGAGGGACACGGGTTAGTGATGGGCTTGGCAATGTGAGGGAAGGGCTTGGACTCAATTATCTTAAAGGTCTTTTCCAACCAAAATGATTCTATGATTCCTGGAGAAACGTGGAGGATTCACTGAGAAGCCTCACAAGGAGCTCAACTAATCCATAGCCATCTCCTTTCCATGGATCCAAAAGATGTGGAGATTTGCAGTAAGACCTTCCAGCATACTCACACCATTGCAAGACTTCAGTCCATGGAAGGAGATTAATTTGGCATTTTGTGTCTGCCTTCCATATCCCAAGGGAAAGACCAGAGATGCCTTGTTTCATGACAACTAAGGGCAATGCAGTGGCAAATCACAGTGGACAAGGAACGCATCCCGGAGGGAGGGAAGGCCAAGAAGCAGAGATGCAATTTTCACCTGAAAGAAAAGCTTCTGATCCTGATCTTCACCCCTAAGACAATCACCTTGTTCAGACAAGCAGAAAGCAGGGTTTAGAAAACTCCTAGGGGGACTGTAGTAATACACCTGAAGGAAAAAGGACCTGTGGCCCATCCAGACTTTGGTTATGTGAGATCATAAGCTGCACTAGGCTCAGACACAGGCCTCAGATGCAGACTTCAGACTTGGGTTACATCAGCCTGGGAACAGTGAGCCTGAAGAATCATCAAGGACAAGTTGCTTGTTAGAGTATAGATATGAAGGCAGCTGTGCGTGTGGGAAAGAAACTGTGTAAGCTTAAAAGAATGTAGCAAGGCAGAACCTGAAGGAGTACGTGAAACTGCAAGGCTTATCGCAGAAAGTGCAGCTGGAAAAGTCCAATCAGAATTATTGTAACCAAACTAGCTTTGCATTGCTTATAAAACCTGATGCCCGCTAATAAAGTGGAGAGTTATGACCTAACTATATTGATGTGGCTGTCATTTCTCCGGCGGTGCTCTCTCCAACAGGGTAGGTAGGGGGCAGCCCCATCACCACCCTGAACAGCTATTTTAAGGCATTTTGCATCAGAATGACACACAGGAGTAAGGTGAGGAAGCAGCCTGGTGGACCAGCACCACTGCCCACATGGCTTTTAGCACGTTCAGTTCCAGCTGGGCTGGCTCGTGAGAAGTACACAGCCAGGCTTTTGCCACAAAACCACTGTTTTTCCAGGGCCAGTGTTCACTCTCTCTCCAAGCATCTGCAACCTTTGGCAGCATGTGATTTCAGCTCTAGAAATGTCACTGCTGTTTCTCATTTATGTGTTTCTATTAATCATTTTCTCCACACATGCCCTAATCAACTGGGACAAGTGCACAGTCCTTCTAACTGATTCCTATTACTACTCATTACACCCTTTGTTCCCCATCTGGCATTAAACCCTGAGACCTCCCCATTCAAAGCTGTCCTTTGACTGTCTCAGTAGGAACAACTATGCTTTAGTTGTGTAATCAATTAGCCAGGAACCAGACCACTGGCTTGGATACTTTCTTAGAGCAGCCTTAATTTTGATTAATATCTCTTCATGACTTTAAAACCATATAGGCATGATTCCCTATGCAGCCATGCTTGTTAAAATCATAAATCAATCTATCCTATTCCCCCCAGACACACCAAGACCTTTCCAGTTGCAGTCATCCAGCTACCGCTGCTGCCGCAGAATGTTATTTACTGGGTTTTCTTCATCCCTCTGCAGAGAAGGAATCCACTCATTGAAGCTAAAAAAAATGCCAGAAACCTGTGTTTATGTTAAAGTAATTAGAAGTTACCTCCTGCAGACAGTACACTTTTGAACAGCTCTGACCATGATGATGAAGAGGCTGGGAGGAAACATTCTGATTTCCCAGAGGGTCACCCCAGCCACTGTCACCTGAAGATTTTGTTCATCATCACCTCCTTAGCACCTACCTAGAGGGGAAGTGGAGGAAAAATACACACATATGCATGTGCTCACACATCTATATATAAAAAGATGTCTCCACTTGAGACACCAGGCAGTTTAGGTTCTCAAAAGCCATATGTCACAGATCAAGGTCTCTTTTCAGAGCCTCAAACCAGCCCATTTTATTCCTTCTAGATGCTCAGAGCCCTTCCCATCCCAATTACAGCTCATTCATTCATCCCTCTGGGAGAAAAACACCAAATAAATAATGTTTCCTTTCTCACTTTCTTTTATTGCCGTTTCTGTCACCCTATCCCAAGGCACAGGCTTGGGAATGTGGTCCTCACAGTGCAATCCAGTGCACTGTCACTGGTAAAGGGGGAAAGTAAATGGGGAACTCTGAGTGCAGCCATGGTAGAAAGCATTTGGCAAGGCTTTTGGACCTACGGCCCTCCAGAAGGAGAGGGGACACCCTTTAAGATGGAAAACTGCAAGTGGGAGAGACACATCATCTTTTGATATGTATCTTTTGAAATATGGCTCTGGCAGGGACAAGAAAAAATGATGCTGCTCTGTAACAAAAGATCCAAGGGTTATTTGTCAGTTCTCCATTCCTTACCCCAGAAATGAGTTTTCAGCCAACACCTTGATCAAGTTCTCAAGCCAGGTAATTTTTTTGTGTTGCAGCAGGACAGATATCTGCAGTCTGAGTCGGGGCAGAGAGGCATCACTCCATCTCTTTCATCCATCCCCTGGTACTTTTGGGACAGCTCCTCTGAAAACAAGACAGTTCACTTAAAGTATCTTTTCCCCTTGGTTGCAAAGCTATAACTAATAAAGGTATAAACAATAAATTGCAAAGACACATCTGGGCTTGTGTGTGTACAGCAGGGACCATGGCCAAGTTCTGGGTCAGACATGGATGGATGGATGGATGGATGGATGGATGGATGGATGGATGATGTGGGCTGAAGACTGGGGATGACTCCAGAATATCCCAAGAAAGATGAAGATGAAGAAAGGTTTTAGCCAGCAATCTGGCTTGTGGCCCAGCTGCAGCAGCTGTGCCAGGGACCAGTGAAATGCTACATGCTCCAGAGGGACAAAAAAACAAACTGAAATGAGAAGTTTCACTGGAGAACCTGGACCATGATGCTGGAGCAGGTGTCTGCAGGTGGAAAAATACCCAAAGCATTATCAAAACCATTGCATCTTCCAGTTGCTCTCCAGGAAGGGAAAGTCTCTCCAGCACAGGGATGGCAAAAGGCACAGCCAGAGAGAAAGTCTGCTGAGGCTCCTCCAGAGAGGACTATGCCTGCATAGCGCAGCAAAAAAACTGCAAACCCACCTGGCAGTCACATTTCAGTCTGGTTTCAGAGAAATACAAGAGCTTTACCATCATCTGAGAACAAAGTCTGAGCCCCTCACCAGGGACAAGAGACCCAACAGAAAAGGCCTTAAAGTTCATATGAGTAATGGTCTATTTCTGTACCATCCCCATGAGCATCTCACCTCCCAAGTCTCTTTAAACAAACCCATGGTTTCTGCCACGAGAGAAGGGACACATGAGACCAACCACTCAGCAGCACAGACGGGACTTTGTGAGCCCCATAAAACCCTGTGCTGATAAGACTCCTCTGCAGTCATTTGTTTTAAATGCCAGAATATGCTTCAAGAGCTCTGACATTTGGGGAATAAAAGCAGGCTGTGACCAACTCCCCTCTCTTCATTAGCTCCTGTAATTGATGTTACTGGCACAGGGATGCAAGGCTGTAGTTCAGGCAGAAGACTCTGTAAGTGCTGGGTGAGAAAGGGTCCATTTGGGATTGGTTCAGTCATCAATGGGTGCAGCAGCTCCTCAGTCCCCATCCCTCCAGCAACAGCAACCCCTCACTTCTCCCCTGGGCTGTCCTGCTTGGAGTGAGCTAATGTTTATATTACATAACTCCACATTCAGCTCTCAGAAAATAATAATAATGTGCTTTGCTGTATTTATCACTGCTTTTGAATGTGGTTTTATGCCTGTAATCAGTTAAAGGAGAGGAACCATTCGACATGCCCTTCACTGCTCTGTTTTAGCTGGCAGAGGGATGATTGGTCCATGCAAGGGGAGGCCAGATCTTCAGCCATGTGTTTGCACTCATTGTCCAAGGTGGATTTCAAACCTGACCACCAGCTAAAAGGGCAGGGACACATTTCTGAATGTGCATGACCCTAAAATATCATCTCCCTTTCTGCTGCTAAATCTGCTTGTTTCAGAGGAAACATCTTGATCAGCCATAATTTCACATCACCTGGCATAAGAGGAACATCAGCACCTGCTCATGATCATTCAGGTCCAACCCAAATGCTCCCAAACATGTGGAAATGTCCCATATCCCTGCAAAATTCATCATGAGCTCCATGAGTGATGCAGGGTCAGATCTGAAAATAATTGCCTAAGAATATCCAGACTTGTAGGACCCAGTTTGTCCCACAAAGTCTTCAGAAGGGAGAACATTGGAGCCCAAATCCCTCGAGTCCAGCACAGCCCTGAGCCCCTAGCTGGGAAGAAGGCCTAGGAGAACTGAGTTGGACATTGATTTTGTGCCACCAGCTGCTGTGACACCCTACATCAAACGCTGGGAAAGAGCAGGGGAAACATAACCAAGTTTTACAGCTCATGTGAGCACACCGGTGTTGCAGACAAGATGCCATAAACTTGGGGCATAACTCCAGAGGATTTTCTGCTCTTCTAAGTCACAGACCATTTATTTGCCAGGGTTTGTATAGTGCTTACCCAGGGTACAAGCAATCATAGCAGTGATAAACAATACCTGTACACATACACACATATGCACAAAAAGTATCTGTGTTCCTAGGTCTTCAAGAACATCAGCTAAACAAAAAGCAGTTCTGAGCAAAGCCCTCAGGCAGGGGCTGGCTGCAGGGTTTCACCTGCTCTTCTGAGCAAGGGAATGTTTTTCCTGTCATTGTGGGGGAGTTAACGAAGAAGCAAAAAGTAATTAAGCCATTAGAAGGCACTGCAGACACGTCAAGATCCCAGGTGTTTGGCTAGGAGGGGATTTCACAGCGTATGTGAAATCCTAGTTAAAACTCTCACGTTTTCTGAATGAAATCCCAGTTCCGCAGAGTTACTGCAGGCACAGGAGAGGGAGGATGGAGAAGAGTAAGGCAGAGCACAGCAAGGACACTGTGCTGAATAAGCAAAGCCCCCACTGCAAACTGTGAAGCTTTAACCAGAGGCAGGACTCCAGGTACACTCTCAGATCGCATCCAAGAAATTCCTGGCTTTGGCACCAACTTCCCTTTGCAGAGCTCACCCAGGAGCCCCTCCTGGCAGAGGGTTGAAGGGAGTATCACACCAGTGGTTTTGCAGTTGTATTGATTCACCATAAGCACAAGCTGTCAGTGCACCAAGAAGGGCCCTCACTCCCACACACTCTTACTCTGACGAAACAATCACTTTAAGCCACCATCACGAGCCTCTTTCCATCTGGTGCCAGAAGAAAATGGGAAAAACCCAGAGGCTGCAACATGGCTGTGGGATAAAGGCAGACAGATGAAGCTGCACAGAGGGAGAGGAGGGGCAGTATCAGCCTCTCAAGTGGTGCAAAGTAAGGAATAACTCATTCTGTAGCCTACAATTAATTAAATCGCTCAGTGCTGTTCAGCAACATGGTGATTGCTTTTTGGCTTCCAACCCCTCTCTATGCAGTCTGTCACCACTGGAGTGGCCATGTCCTGGGGACCTCTAGCTAGGGTGGGACACATGGGACTGACAAGAGTCCCTGGTCAGGCAGTAGTGGCTGCTGGCCCAACATAGCCACTGTCTCCATCCCAGGGGCACAGAGCATTGACTGTGTGCTGGGCTAAGCCTGCACCGCTCTGTCCCTGTCCCTGCAGGGTCTTTCAGCACAGTGGGGAAGTGTCTCAAGTTAATTTTCCCCATGACAGTGTCTCTCAGTATTTCAGCTCCCCTTTCTGCCTGCCTCAAAGCCTTTTTTTGTTTGTTTGTTTGTTTGTTTCTTTACTCCAAACCCACAGACCAGAGCTGGATGCTACTCCTCTGCAAATGCTGCAGACCTAATTTCTATCCCTGCCACCACTCACCTCTCCTGCTCAAAAAAGCAAGGAGGTTTGTAGAATCATGGAAACATTTTGGTTTGAAAAGGTCTTTAAGCTCATTGAATCCAGCTCCTCCCCTAACACTGCCCAGCCCACCACTAACCCCTGGCCCTCAGCACCTCAGCTCCATGTCTCTGCAATAGCTCCAGGGATAGGGACTCTCCTCACCTCCCTGAGCAGCAGGAGCTGACAACCCTCTCAGGGAAAAAGTTCTTCCTCAGCTCCAATCTAAACCTCCCCTGGGGTACCTTGAGGCTGTTTCCTCTTGTCCCATCAGTCTTTACTTGGGAGAAGACACCAACCCCCACCTCACTACAGCCTCCTGAAGGGAGTGATCATGTCTCCCCTGAGCCTCCTCCTTTTCACATCCTAAAACAGCCCCAGCAGGACCCAAGAAGGACTTCACAGTCAGACAAGATCTCATCTGGAAAATAACAGGTGTGGGAACAGAGATACAGACACAAGTGCAGGGAGCACTCTGCCCCTGCATGGCTTTCAGCCACAGTGTGCCACAGTGGCTGTGGCTCATATACTGGCCCAAGTGCTGCCTGTCCCATGGGAAGCAAGTATGGAAAACACACAGGTTTGCTGTCAAGGCATATTAAATTGTTTGTTTCACAAGCTGCAAACAGATCGTGCTCCCTTGGAGCATAAATACATTTTCCAAACTCTCACGCTTCTGGGCTTCTCCTAATTATGAGTCTCTGGGACTTCACATCACCAAGGAGGCAGCAACCTGGAGCTAACTCAGCATGATAATATTTAAGACTTAACACTGAGCATTTGGTGCAATAAAGTACTATTTTAACTGATCTGACCTCATAAGAGCAAGATATTTGAGAAGGGCAGCAGCTCTGTTGCAAGTCTCATCACTCTGAGCATCAGTGCCATCAGAGGGTATAAAAATATAGAAGCTATTTGAGCTGAAGTCATAATAAAACACCCTACATTGCTCAGCACGCTGATGTGTGGAATAACAGTGGAAACCCTGCTAACGGGGAAGACATCAATTTGACTTTTAAGTTTGTTTAAAGCAGTTTTAACACTAAGCAAGTAAACATTTATAACTGAATAAATAGTTTTCAGTTTAGTCAAGAAGCATTCAGTGGATGTTGGCATAAATATTCAGTTATGGAAATTATTTGATTGAAATAGATTTTACATGCCATAAATAAACANGAGCTGGATGCTACTCCTCTGCAAATGCTGCAGACCTAATTTCTATCCCTGCCACCACTCACCTCTCCTGCTCAAAAAAGCAAGGAGGTTTGTAGAATCATGGAAACATTTTGGTTTGAAAAGGTCTTTAAGCTCATTGAATCCAGCTCCTCCCCTAACACTGCCCAGCCCACCACTAACCCCTGGCCCTCAGCACCTCAGCTCCATGTCTCTGCAATAGCTCCAGGGATAGGGACTCTCCTCACCTCCCTGAGCAGCAGGAGCTGACAACCCTCTCAGGGAAAAAGTTCTTCCTCAGCTCCAATCTAAACCTCCCCTGGGGTACCTTGAGGCTGTTTCCTCTTGTCCCATCAGTCTTTACTTGGGAGAAGACACCAACCCCCACCTCACTACAGCCTCCTGAAGGGAGTGATCATGTCTCCCCTGAGCCTCCTCCTTTTCACATCCCAAAACAGCCCCAGCAGGACCCAAGAAGGACTTCACAGTCAGACAAGATCTCATCTGGAAAATAACAGGTGTGGGAACAGAGATACAGACACAAGTGCAGGGAGCACTCTGCCCCTGCGTGGCTTTCAGCCACAGTGTGCCACAGTGGCTGTGGCTCATATACTGGCCCAAGTGCTGCCTGTCCCATGGGAAGCAAGTATGGAAAACACACAGGTTTGCTGTCAAGGCATATTAAATTGTTTGTTTCACAAGCTGCAAACAGATCGTGCTCCCTTGGAGCATAAATACATTTTCCAAACTCTCACGCTTCTGGGCTTCTCCTAATTATGAGTCTCTGGGACTTCACATCACCAAGGAGGCAGCAACCTGGAGCTAACTCAGCATGATAATATTTAAGACTTAACACTGAGCATTTGGTGCAATAAAGTACTATTTTAACTGATCTGACCTCATAAGAGCAAGATATTTGAGAAGGGCAGCAGCTCTGTTGCAAGTCTCATCACTCTGAGCATCAGTGCCATCAGAGGGTATAAAAATATAGAAGCTATTTGAGCTGAAGTCATAATAAAACACCCTACATTGCTCAGCACGCTGATGTGTGGAATAACAGTGGAAACCCTGCTAACGGGGAAGACATCAATTTGACTTTTAAGTTTGTTTAAAGCAGTTTTAACACTAAGCAAGTAAACATTTATAACTGAATAAATAGTTTTCAGTTTAGTCAAGAAGCATTCAGTGGATGTTGGCATAAATATTCAGTTATGGAAATTATTTGATTGAAATAGATTTTACATGCCATAAATAAACATTGTCTGCGATGAACACACACTCCCAACAAGCGACGCGAATTAGAGAGCCACTGATGCCTAATGCCAGCCTTTGAGAATGTTTTATTTAGAAGCACTTCTGCTCACCACACAGCCAGCCAAATCCCATCTGCCTGGGCTTCTCTAGATGCTCATCTCACCCCATTATTAAAAGCTCAGAGCAGGAGAGTGGCCGCAGGGGCAGCGCGGTGGGTGCTGCAGGCCTGTGCCGGGGATCAAGGCTCAGCCTGGCCCTGGAATGGGGTAGGTGTGACAGAGGACTGTGACAAAGGAGCAAAGAAACTTGTAAAACAGGAACCTGCCATATGTGAGCATCACAGCAGGGACAGTCTGTTTGGTGTCAGCTACCTGCAGAAATCAGGGCTGAGAAATCCAGGTGTTTCACCAAAATCTACTGTGGCTTTGGTGCTAGCAAAGCTATAGCTGGATTTGGCTGCAATAGGGTCAATTCTCTTCTTAGCAGCTGGTACGCTGCTGTGTTTTGGATTTTGGATGAGAACAGTGCTGTTCACACAGCGATGGTTTAGGTATTGCTGAGTAGGGCTCACACAGCGTCAAAGCCTTTACTGCGTCTCAGCCCACTCCAACAGCAGAGGCTGGGGAGGCACAAGAAGCTGGGAGTGGAAACAGCTGGGACAGTTGACCTCAAGAGGAATATTCCAGACATCATGCACAGTATATCAACTGAAGGGAATGGGCAAAGCTGGCAGGAGGCAGCTGATCGGGAACTGGCTAGGCACAAGTCAGCGGGTGGTGAGCAACTGCATTTGGCATCACTCGATTTGTATATCCTAATTCTTTCATCTCAGTAGTATTGTTTTGCCTTCCTTTTCTGTCCTACTAAATTGTCTCTATCTCAACTTATCAATTTTGCTTTTTTTCATCATATTCTCTCCCCCATCCCACTGTGCGTACAGGCTGCCTGGTGTTTGGCTGCTAAGACTGGTTAAACCACAGCACAGGCACAGGAGCCATACTCTGCCCCAGGCAGGGCGCATCCTCCTGGCACTCAGCACAGCTCTCATGTGAGGTGACACAAAGACACAAGTTAGCCTTTTCTAAAATATATTTATGAATGAATGCCCTCAAGTTCAGGAGAATGTGGAGGGTTATCACATATGGGGATAGAATCCCAGAATTGTTGTAGTTGGAAAAGCCCTTTAAGCTCATGGAGTCCAGCTCCTCCCCTCACCCTGCCCAGCCCACCACTAGCCCATGGCCCTCAGCACCTCAGCTCCACGGCTCTGCAATAGCTGCAGGGATGAGGACTCCCCCACCTCCCTGGGCAGCCTGGCACAGGGGCTGACAATTGACTCAGGGAAAAAGCTCTTCCTCAGCTCCAATCTAAACCTGCCCTGGGGCAACTTTAGCCCATTTCCTCTTGTCCTGTCATTCATTATTGGAGAGAATAGAGTGACCCTCACTTCACCACAGCCTCCTGTCAAGGAGTTGCAGAGAGTGCTCCTGTCTCCCCTCAGCCTCNTGAACACCCCCATTCCCTCAGCTGCTCCCCATCACACTTGTGCTCCAGCCCCTTCCCCAGCTCCGCTGTCCGGCTCTGGACACGCTCCAGCCCCTCAGTGTCCCTCTGGCAGTGAGGGGCCCAACACTGAACACAGCACTCGAGCTGCAGCCTCAGCAGGGCCCAGCACAGGGGGACAATCCCTGCCCTGCTGCCACACCAGTGCTGACACAAGCCAGGATGCCCTTAGCTCTGCACAAATTTGCTTTGCTCTGCACAAAGTAGATGAGCTTGGTATTAACTTGGAGAAAGTCAGGTATGACCTAACCAAGGATAAACAGCACTTTCCTGTTTGGGGTACGATTTTAAGCTTTTTCTCCAAATGACAGCATGTGCAGGACCGGAGCAGGAGTTTGTCAGTGAAGATGCAGGGAGGGGGAAATGAAATAAGAAAAAAGGAAAGTCAAAAACTGGAATTTCCATTCTGATGTCACCATAGTCACACAGGGCCTGAGCAGGAGTGAAGAGAGGGGCAGAGCCATGGGCTGTGCCCTAATCCTACCATCCAGCTCTAGTACAGTAGCAAGGATTCAAAACAGAGATTTCTTGTAAGCAGGTGCACAGCACCCACAGGACACCTCTGTGTGCTACGGCTCACACAAGAAAGCCACATATTGCTGGATGCAGTGCTCAGGTAGAGCCAGCTGCAGGATTGTGTCTGCAAGCTCTGACAACGATGCAAAACCACAGGCAGACTGTGCCATCTAGCTTCTGCACTCACCCACAGGCTGCTGCGGTGCCTTCCCTCCAACAGGCTGCTCAGCCCAACACACTGAAGCCACCTGAGTCTGGGCATGGCAGAAACTCCTGTTACTGTTGGAGTTGCCACAGACCACAAGGTGGGCACATGGAGAGTCTGGGTGTCTGTCTGCCCAGAGATACTCTGAGAAAGTGTGCCCAGCATTACACCTGAGCATCACCAAGTGCCACCGCCGGTGACCTGCAGTGCCAGCACGGGGTGACCCATTAGTGTATCAGAGGGACCGTCAGCATCTTCACATGGGCAGCAACTCAGCCTCACTCCACACCTGGACCCCTTACATGAATCCTGCTTGACTCTCATGCCACCTGACTGCAACGCTACAGGCTTAGGGATATGTGGCTGGGAAGCTGTCCAGCAGGAAAGGACCTAGAGGTGTTAATCAACAGCAGCTGAACATGAGCCAGCAGTGTGCCCAGGTGGCCAAGAAGGCCAAGGGCATCCTGGCTTGTGTCAGCACTGGTGTGGCAGCAGGACCAAGGCAGGGATTGTCCCTCTGTGCTGGGCCCTGCTGAGGCTGCAGCTCGAGTGCTGTGTTCAGTGTTGGGCCCCTCACTGCCAGAGGGACACTGAGGGGCTGGGGCGTGTCCAGAGCCGGGCAGCGGAGCTGGGGAAGGGGCTGGAGCACAAGTGTGATGGGGAGCAGCTGAGGGAATGGGGGTGTTCAGCCTGGAGAAGAGGAGGCTGAGGGGAGACAGGAGCACTCTCTGCAACTCCCACAGGAGGCTGTGGTGAGGTGGAGGTCCCTCTCTTCTCTCCAATAATGAATGACAGGACAAGAGGAAACACTCAGGTTGCCCCAGGGCAGGTTTAGATTGGAGCTGAGGAAGAACTTTTTCCCTGAGAGGGTTGTCAGCCCCTGTGCCAGGCTGCCCGGGGAGGTGGGGGAGTCTCCATCCCTGGAGCTATTGCAGAGTCGTGGAGCTGAGGTGCTGAGGGCCATGGGTTAGTTGGACTCAATGATCAAGATCTTTTCCAACCAAAACAATTCTACAACTCTGTGAAGGCCCAGGGCACTCAGCTGCATTTGGAGAAGCAGCTCCCACCCCACATCTGATCAAAGCAACCATGGACAAACACCTCATTTCTTCACAAAACTCCTGAGTCTCTTTCCCTCAGCTTGGGCTGGTGGGACGAATAGCTTTCAGCTCAGAGTACTCTGCTCCCAGCATCGCCTGTGGCTGGCACATGTTGGAGCAGCCTCCAGGCCGCTCCAGATGGAGCTGATAGTATCATCAACGTTGGGAATATTGTCATCCCTGGACAAGCTGCTGTCCTTGCTTCAAACACATCACTCAGTGCAGAAAGTGTTATCCAAGTTTCACAGCTGAGGAACTGAACCCATGGCAGAGGTGCAGTTTGTAGAAAGGCAGGGAGCCAATCCTGATCCAGCTAACGGGGATCCACCTTACTGAAGCTGCCACTCACCTCAAGATGCTACAAGTAAGAAAGCAGCCCAAAGATCACCTCCAGCCTGATCCCACAAGCCACCTGCTGCAATAAACCAGATCTTGGCAAGTCAAAGACCACCTCTGCACTCAGGAGGGTCATCACGAGGCACAGGCTTTCACAGCACCCGTGCTGCCACAGCTTACCTGAAGGAATTACACTTTTTTCCTATCTGAGCACAACAGACAGCTTCACTTCTCTAGCCTAAGGATGAGTTTAAAAGCCAGTGTTTTACCAACAGCCTTGCAAATTCCTCCTGGAGCCTCTGACAACTGTAGATTTTATCTGGTGCACAATCAGTCCAAATCCCCTATAAACTCTATTTCAGCAATTAGAGGTTCATCTCTTGGAAAGCTAAGGCATCGCTATCTTTTACTTGGCTTCAAATAGGCAACATTATTTCCCTACAGGAAAACATGCATTGGTTGTTCACTATTAATGCAAAGTCCTTGAAGAGCACTTTGATTTTACCCGTTCTTTAGGGGAATCAGCAGCTCTTTATAAATCATTTTGCTTTCAAATAAGTTTGAGCTTCCCATCTGTGCACCTTCAGAATCTGTAACCATCAGCTTCAGGAAGAAACAAAAATGCAATTTGCACGACGAGCTCAGGAAATTCAAGGGTTTGACATCTAGTCTTCATAGTATATTGGGCAATAAACACCTAGTTAAGGCAGCAATAAGGTAAAAAGGCGTTGTAGTTTGTACTATGCCACCTTCCCACTAGACTTGAAAGATGGGAGCAATAGAATCGGGAAAAGGCAAGAACATTTAAAGCATTTACAAAATCACAAGGTGACAATTTGGGTATTTTAATGTGTACAAAGTAATTCAAAAGCGTATTCTAGCTTTATTTTCAAGTATGAAAGTGCTTTTCAATTTCTATCCCTAGCTATTTAGTACAGAGGAAGGGGTTTATTGTTACTGTTTCCTATCATGCAGGTAACACAGATGCTGTGGCACTTTGTCTCAGGCCCAGAGTCTCAGCTGATTTTCAAGAGGAGCACAGTTCACTGCCCTGCAACAGCATTCACAAAGAACAGAGGGAGAAAGTGCCCCCAAAGCCATTTCACCACCAGAAAGCAGCTTTACTCAATAAAGAGAGATACCTACCACTCCCTCTCGGACTCAAAACATCTCTTTGAAGCTCTGAGTGTCCAAATAATTCTGCCACTGCTGCCATCTGCAAAGCTGTCAGGCTGCTACACAGCACAGGGGCATCCTGCTGTCCCCACCACGTTGGTGGGGACAGGAATACACAGCCATTTCCCCATGGGAAGCACCACAAGCACAGCTGTGCACCTCTAACAGGCAGCAGGAGGCAAGGTGAACCCAGCTCTGGGAACTGCAAAGACCTTCTCCTCCCTTTTCACATCTTTACTGATCTTGTGTCTCACTGAAATTTTACACGACAGTCGGTTATTGAGAGAATTGTGAGAAGAATGTGAAGTACAAATAAGCAGCATTTGTCACAGTAAGAAGCACAAGTAGTTACTGGGTTCAGGCATCAGCAGAGACCAACAATATTTAACATGAATCTTTACTACAAGTGATCTGGTTTCTTCCTGGTGTCAGGGTGCTGCTCCAGACAGCGTGGCTCAGTACACAGAGGGAGTTCACTTCTCTGGCCACAGACAGCTTATTAACACACTGGCAACTGCTCTCCAAGCAGGCACATGGATCACGCCCTCCTTGCCAGAGGATAAGCAGCTCAGAGCTCTCAAACACAAAGCTGCCATCACACCCACTCCTTGCATTTCACCCTTCTGCCCAATTATCCTTCCTGCAGAGCCCAGGCAGCACTTTAACCGAGGGCTGTCAGCTCTTCTGCTTCTGCAGCTGCTCAGCAGCCTTCATGGGGATTCACATCAGCTGCTGGGAAACCAGTTTTTGCACCACAGCTCTCCCTTCTCTGCTGGGGATTGGGAACAGCCACCAGCAGATAAAGCCCATTGGTTTACTTACTCCCTTGAAAAAGAAAGTCCAAATCTGATTGTAACATGGGCTGAAATAATGCTTAAGAATATAAAGCTCTTCCCCAGAGAGAGGCCTCCTAACACCAAGAAAGTCAGCAATTGGTTAGAAAAGCAATTATCTTTCTGGTTGTTCAGAATCACACCGAAGCCAAACAAATGCACCCTGCTGGATTCAACTCTGTGTATCAGCAGGAACTGGGGAAAAACAATCAACACTAGAGAAACTAAGGTTTCATTTAGTGTGGCAGCTCATCTTTGTGCTGGTTTGCAGCTGGGAACCAGAGATTGAATCATCTCTCATTCAATGAGGATGACAGGACCGACAGCACCCTCCAGCTGCAGTGAGGCTGACCCTTCCCCAGGCCAGCACCAAAACTGGATCAGCTCCGATCAGAGCTTCCCAGGTGACCTCAAACTGCATCCCTGGGTGTCACACCAGGCTGCCTTCGGCCACAGGAGCAGCCAAAAGTTGCTCTTTGCTCACCATCACCCTGCCAGGCTGCCGCTGCTGCTCAGCACTTCCACGCACAGCGCTCTGTGTGGCATTTCAAGAGCTATCACGATGTAGAGACCTTTGCAGAAACCCGTTTGGTCTAATGTCACTGCCTCCAGGCAGAGGGAGGATGGAAATCCTCTGAGCATGACAGCCTCAGACCACTGACTTTGAACTTTTGTATCAGGCTTTTATTGTGAGTTGATCTTTAGTGTCCCAGTATTTGCTGTTCCTCCCCCAGGGCCAGCTGTGGGGTTAGTCCCCCTTGCAACGGAGTTATGGCAGCTGCTCTTAAAATGGCAACACATTTTGCCCCAAATTATAGAACGGTTTGTGTTGAAAGGGACCTTTAAAGGCCATCTAGGGCAAGACCCCTGTCACGAGCAGGAACAGCTTCCGCAAGTCCAGGTTGCTCTGAGCCCCGTCCAACCCACCTTTGAACACTTCCCGGATGGGGCTTCTACCACTTCTCCAGGCAAGCTGTGCCAGGCCCTCACCACCCTCATCCTAAGAAATTCCTCCCTTAAACTGAGTCTCAATCTACCCTCCTTTGGTCTATAAGATCTTTCTTTTCTAAGTGACATACCTCCAGAAGCCCTTCTTACATTTCTCTCTGCATCCCTTGCCCAGTTCAGCCCCAGCTGCAGCTGGGCCCTGCTACCCCATCTCAGCCAGCAGGCAGCATCCTGCTGCCCTGCCCAGGCAGGGCTCTGCACACTCACCTCTGCTTTGGCCCTGTATCCAGTATTTCTCCAGGTTTCATTTCACTTGTAAACCATCATTCCTAACGGACTGGTCACTGCAGCACAGAATATTCAGCCACTCACCACCCCACCTCCTCCAGCTTAGCTTCATAACCAGTAGAACAGCGAAAAAGCTGTGAGGGATTCTCAAACTTGGAAACAGCACGGGCAGCATAACCAGGGCAGGGATTGTGCCCCTGTGCTGGGCCCTGGGGAGGCTGCAGCTCGAGTGCTGTGTTCAGTGTTGGGCCCCTCACTGCCAGAGGGACACTGAGGGGCTGGAGCGTGTCCAGAGCCGGGCAGCGGAGCTGGGGAAGGGGCTGGAGCACAAGTGTGATGGGGAGCAGCTGAGGGAATGGGGGTGTTCAGCCTGGAGAAGAGGAGGCTGAGGGGAGACAGGAGCACTCTCTGAACTCCCTGACAGGAGGCTGTGGCCAGGGGAAAGTTCCATCTCTTCTCCCAAGTAACGAGTGATGGGACAAGAGGAAATGGCCTCAAGTTTCACCAGTGGAAGTTTAGACTGTAGCTGAGGCAGAGCTTTATCCCTGAGAGGGTTGTCAGCCCCTGTGCCAGGCTGCCCAGGGAGGTGGGGGAGTCCCAGTTCCTGGAGCTATTGCAGAGCCGTGGAGCTGAGGTGCTGAGGGCTGTGGGTTAGTGGTGGGCTGGGCAGGGTGAGGGGAGGGCTTGGACTCCAGGATCTTGAAGGGCTTTTTTTTCTAACCAAAACCATGCTACAATTCTATGCAGAGCACACATCTGCCAGAGACTGGCCCTCTTGCCAGGGCTTTGACACACCTGACAAGTGATTCTTTGCCCAACTCTTCAGCCCCATCATACATCAACCTTTAAGTGGCTCAGAAAATGCAAGACGATTCCAACAGTACTCCCTTCAGAGGAAGGGAGGTTAGGGAGAAGGTTGAGACTGCACCACACAGCACACACAGACTCCAGCAGACAACCCACCCCCCGGGTCTGCGACTGGCTCAGGACCATGACTCTTTTTTTATCAGCTGTCTCTTTCCTGATAGTTCCTCACACCATGAAGCACTAAGCTCTCTGACAAGCAAGGAAGGCTTAGGCACAAAGTCTGATGAACAGCTCTGCACCACAGACATGTTACACCGCTGTTTTCCACCTCAACAAGAGCACAGTTTGGCAGCACCTAACCCAAGCAAGCCCAGCATCACGGGCACTCCATGAAGACCACCTGACCATTTGCTTAAAGCAGATCACTCTGCAGCTCTACCTGCAAGTCCCAAGGCTCAGGATCATCGTATAGGCATCAGCGCTCTTGGTAACACCTGATTTTGTGCGAGAAAGCCAAAGGCAGCAGGGCAGGCTCACTTAGACCTCTCCCCAGCCCAGCACCCACCTCTCTGGGAAGACCACTGAGGGAGCAGAAGCCTCATCACCATCTGAACCTTTACAAAAGGCAAATGCACACGGGTCAGTCAAAGGAGAGAGTATTTATTGAGTAAGGCTGTGCTGAGATGCTGCGGATGTGTCGGGGAGACCTCGGGCTACCCCGGGAGCTTCTGGCGACAGCCTCATCCTTCTGGAGCTCAGTCCAGCTGTAAGAGAGAGACACAGAGAGAGAAAGGCGAGGGCGGTCAGCACGGACGGGCCCACGCGGCCCCCCTGCGCTGTGCGGCTCTAGCGAGGCGCCGGCGCGCACCTTGATGAAGCCGATGTCCTTGGCGTACTGGCGGAAGCACTGCCGGCACATGTTCAGGCCGTACTTGCGGATGAGGCCGTGGCGGTTGGAGCACACGCGGCTGCGAGGGGAGAAAAGGAGGAGGGAAAAGGGCCGTCAGGGCGGGTAACGGCGGCGCGGGGCCAGCAGCCCCACCGACAGCCGCGGGGGACACAGACTGACCAGGAGCGGGAGCCCTGTCCGAACTTCCTGGGGTGGCTCCAGTAGAGCTGCTGGTGGCCCATGGCGCTGCCGCTGCCGCCGCTCGCCTCAGAGAGGAAGATGGCGGCGCGCGCACGCGCTAATCAACGCCGGGCCGCATCCCGGCATGCAGCGCGCGGAGCCGGGAAGGGGGGGGTGCCTCCCATCCGCCCCGCCCCGCCGCGTCACGCGTGACGTCACCGCGGCGAGGGGAGTAGAGGCGGCGGCGCGCGCTGGCCGGCGCCGGGCGCGGTGGCGCGCGCCTGTAGTCCCAGCTACTCGGGAGGCTGAGCCCGCCGGATCGCTTGAGCCCAGGAGTTCTGGGCTGCAGTGCGCTATGCCGAGCGGGCGTCCGCGCTAAGGCCGGCATCAATATGGTGAGCCACGGGGAGCCGAGGCGCACCAGGTTGACTAAGGAGGGGTGAACCGGCCCAGGTCGGAGACGGAGCAGGTCAAAGCTCCCGTGCCGGTCAGTAGCGGGATCGCGCCTGTGAATAGTCACTGCAGCGTAGCCTGGGCAACACAGAGAGACGCGGGTTCCTTTTGCCCCGCGCCGCACCGCGTCCTTTTGCCCGCACGGCCCCTGCCGGTACCGCCCCAACGCGCCCCGCACCGCCCCTGCCGGTACCGCCCCTGCCGGCACTGCCCCCCCGCGCCCCGCACCGCCCCTGCCGGTGGGGGCAACAACCGCCTCCCGACAGCGGCACCGGCCCCGGCAGGAGCCGCTGAGCAGCGGCGTGTGCACCGCTCCTAACGCCAACGCAGCCCTCTGCTGTCCGCACGCTCCCTGCCTCAGCCTGGTGCAGACGGCGTCCCGCACAACACAGATGCGGCTACTTTCAAACACTTTTAAACTTTTTCTTGCAATGCTCTCAGCGCAAAGCCCGGGTCAGGCCAGTGCGGAGCAGCGGGGCCGGGCAGGGACTCCGGGTCCATGGACGGGACAGCCCCGCGCTGCCGCCCCGCAGCTGCCGCTCCGCGCTGCCGCCCCGCGCTGCCCCCTGCTGGCCGGCAGCGGCGCCCGGGCCGTGTGCGCATGCCCCGAGCCCGGAGCGAACCTTAAACCCCGAGCCCTGCAGCTGAAACGCGAACGCTGGAAAGCGATACGGAAAGCATTCGCTGAGGTTTATATATTTGTGTCTATGCGGTTAATGCGGTGAGAAGTGACTCTCCGGGCAGGGGCTGAGGCGCAGCAGCAGTGGGGCCAGCCACCACGTGTCTCGGTGGGCACGGAGGGGAGGGTTGCCACCCGGCTTGTGCCTTGGAAGCTTGTTTCGTTTGGTGTTGTTCCAATCCCTGCTGCCGCCCAGCTTAAAGCAAGGCTTCCCGGGTGCTGAAATTCCACTAGCAGAAAGCCCCAGGCTGCCCTGTCTCTACCATGCCACTTTTATATCATGAATTCTTTAAGGTTTTTTCAAGCTATTCGCTTTGTTTTTCACTACTACTTAGGTCATAAGTTGTTCATAAGGTGCCGGGTTCTCCCGTTGTTCATGAAGTCTGAGCTGCCACTGAGTAGGGGGAGGATAAAAGGTGGCACTGGCATCTAAGTCAACCAAACGGCAACTGCACATCACAGCAGGCAAACGCGGTGTTTCCCTGAAGCCTGGTTTCTGAGCGCCCAGAGCTCTCGATTTTGGTGGTGTCACATAATCCTCTACCAGCAGCCAACCCACTCTTCAGCTGCCCCATCCCCGGCATGCCGGAGACCCGAGGCCGTCGCCGAGGCAGTCATTTCTGCTGCCCCTGCACAGGGCACAGAGGGGAAGCTGCCACCTCCGCAAATGAACACGCACAAGGGGTTCTGGTTGTGTTCCGGCGTTACCAAACGCCGCAGGCACGCCAGCGTGGTGCTGGCCCTGCAGCACAGAGCCCCTCGCCCTGCTGAGCAGCCACCGCGGCCAGACAACCCGCCTGCTCGGTGCCGTGCTCCTGCCGCCCTGCCTGTGCGCAGCGCTCGGGGGGCCGGCGGGGGCCGGCGTGCCCACGGCAGCATTCCCCGGGGTCTCCCCACGGCCGCCGCGCGCTCAGCTGCCCCGGGCTCCCTGCGCGTCCCTCGAGCCGCGCCGCGTCCTGCAGGGGGCGCAGGCGCGCACCCCGCGCTGAGGGCCCCGCTCGGGCTGCCCGTTCCCGCCGCCGG
>WBNH01004708.1:357398-370651 GCA_013401255.1 Urocolius indicus | reverse complement strand
GCGCGGGGCGGCGGCGTCTACCTCATGGTGTGCACGGCGCGGGACCGGGCCGGGACTCGCTACAAGGTGGGACGGACCCGGGGGGGGAGGAGGGGGCGGCGAGGCGGGTCGCCTCGTCCCGCCGCGGCTGCTGAGCGCCCGCTGTGCCCCGTAGGTGCAGGAGAACATCGAGCGGTTCTTCACGCGGTTCGTGGAGGAGGGCAAGGCCACCGTGCGCCTGCGGGAGCCCGCCGTGGACGTGTGCCTCAGCAAGGTGCGTGCGGGGGTCGCGGCGGGAGACGGGCCCTGCAGGGCACTAACCCTTGTTTTAACAGTCTGCTTTGGTGCAGGGAGCTGTAAACGGGGCAGCACGGAGGAGCTTGGCTTCCTGCGTCCTAACAGGTGACGGCAGTGAAGGCAGATGTAAGGGGGCTCCGTCGCTCTGTGCCAGGAAGGCTGAATCCAGCTTCTTTGCTGGGCTGTGTTCACATTCATCCCTTCAGAGAAACAGCAGGAGCAAAAAAAAAAAATCCGACTTTTCGTGTTATCACTTGTTTAGAGAGAAGCAGCGTTTTTCATTTGCCTCTCTCTTGTTCTGGCTGTAAATTCCGCGAGGCACTTATGAGGAAAAGAAAAGGAGAACACTTTTTTTTTGTAGTCAACAAGCAACGTGTCCACTGGGGTTTTCAGAGCTGGAGGCGCGGAGTGTGGATCAGCAACACAGGCACCATCTCACCTTATTGCTTAGCTGGTAGCAGGATTCACCAGTGTATTTACAGTTCATAATGCTGGAGAGCTTCCAACTATGCTTTTATTAATAGTAAACTCCCCCAAAGAATCACGGATTAATGTTCAATTTATTTGTTTTTTGTGTTCCTATTCCAGTAACCTTGTAGAAAAGGAAATCAGGACAGCCTTTCTAAAACCTTGGGTTAAGATATGTAAATAAAAGGAAATCGTATTGACTGGAAAATCATTTAGACATTCTGTTGCAACTGTAGTTGTTTGGCTTGAAGGAGATCCTTTTGGATGTCAGACTGAGCAGCTGTAGTGAGGAGAAGTGAGGCAGGATCTTCACAAGCAGAGTGTTCTCTCAAAGGGCTTGAGGAGAAAGGCACAGGGGGTGGTAAAACTGCAGCTGCAACAGGCTCTGACAACAGTCCTACCAGAGTGGAGTGGAGCTTGGGGCAAGCTGCAAGGTCTGCTTGAGAAACAAGGTGAACAGATCTGTACTCAAGACAGTGAATTACTGAAAAGGAAATAAATACAACCCAACAAGCAAGATAAAACAATTATTTGGAATAAGAGCAGTAACTGAATGGAAGCCTGAATATAGTTGTGGTAGCCTAAGACTTTGCAGAATGTGGCACAGCGCTGCGGTCATACGGAAGTACCTTGTCTGGGCAAGAGCCTAAGCTGTGGTGGTAAGGAAAGCAGCCTTGATTTGATAATGAGAGCAGTTCATATTACAGGGTTAGATGGAAAAGAAGCAGTATATGTCCAGCTTAAGGGGTTTTTGTCAGAAGCAAATGTGGTCAGTATCTCACAGAAAAGAAAACTCGTGTTTTCTTTGTACTCCTGTTTAAGGCACATTGCCTTAGATACAGAATAACTTCTTGTCCTGAATCCCTTTACTCTGAACATTTCTGCTGAAGCTTGAGTTCTCAAAAAGCACACAGGTACAAAAGCAGGCCTGTTGTAAGAGGATCTGCGAGGAGTATAAGCTACATCTGTTGTTTTCTGTTTGAGAAGATAGTCCACGATGTTGTTAGGCTGAAAAGAAAGTCTCATCCAAGCCTAGTGAACCAGGAGTTAGAATAACAACCAGATTGTATCTGAGGAGGCTGAATCCTCACTCTCCCTTTTTAACATGAGGCTCACCCTTGTACTGGGGAGCTCCAGGAACAAATCCACTAAACTCCTCCAAAGCCAGTGATATTATATGTTCTTCTTAAATGCTCCATATTTAAGGAACCAATTTAAAGTGTGTGCTAACTTTACTGTTTCTGCTAGTCTTTCATGATCTCATTACAGAAAGGAAAAAGCTTTGAGAAGAGCCATTTGCAGGTGTGACTGTACCAGCTGTGCACCACTACCATGCAAAACCCCACTGTTTGAACTTTGCCAGGCAGTATGAGTGGCTGCATTCAGCCACGTCAGAAATTGAGATATGTCAGTCTAGAACATTCAACCCTGGAGCAAAAATAATCAAGTCACTGTGGATTTGGAGGGGTTATTTTTTTTCCCCTCCAGCAAGCCTGTGCCTGCTGTGTTGCACACAAGGTCTGAAGTCCATGTAATCTCTGACTGTCGTGTCATCACTCATTTAGTTCTGAAAGAAGAACTACTGAGACATCAACATAGGTTAAACTCTTTTTCTCCAGCACCTTTTATGTGGCTGAGACTTCAGACTTGGGTCCTGAGCTCTTCCAACTAATTCTTTGCTACTGTTTTTCTTAGATGTGTCTTAGTGTTTGTCTCAACACATTTGGGTTTTCTCAACAGCAAGGTTTACAGATACTTTGTTGCCTTTTTGGAGGAATTCTGAAGGAAAGTTTTCTCAGGGATCCAGAACACAAATTATTCTTATTTTGAAGTCATGTGAACAGCCCGTAAACTACTTCTTAACAGCCTTAGAGCTTTTGGGTACAATAAACAGGTTATCTGTTGGGTCTCGGGCTTTGAGATCAAAGAAACATTGCCTGTAGTTCAAATCTAATGTATACTTTTGTGTTTTCATAGAATCCCAGCATGGTGGGGGTGGGAAGGGCCCTGCAGAGCTCATCCAGCCCAAGCCCTGCTAAAGCAGGTTCCCTTCCATCAGGGGGCACAGGAACGTGTCCAGGTGGGTTTGGAAACCTCCCGAGAAGGAGCCTCCACACCCTGCGTGGGCAGCCTGGGCCAGGGCTCCCTCACCTCAACAACAAAGTAGTTTCTCCTTGTGTTTAAGTGGAACTTTTTGTGTTACAGCTTATGTCTGTTATCCCTTGTCCTATCACTTGAGACAGCAGAAAAAATGTGCTGCCTCATTGTCTTGACAAACTGCTTTCAATACTTACAAGTGTTGATGAGGCCTTCCCTCAGTCTTCCGTAGGCTGAACAGCCCCAGGTCCTTCAGCCTTTCCTGTGATTCCATTTTTAGAGTTTTTAGACCAAGTTTTTCTTGGTCTTTACAGATCTGGAGGGCTTTTTCTCCTTCCTTCCAAATTGAATTAGCTACTTAGCTGAGATATGGATGGTGGTGGTGTTTGATACTGAGATATGAAACTCACTTGACATCACTCCAGGTACCATTTCAGGAGCAAAGAGAATAGGTGTGCAAGGCATGCTTAAGGAGGACAGGAATTTTAGATTACTGATGCAGTCGAGTACGTTTGAGCTTTATTGTCTTTATATCGCATTAGCATCCAGAAGTCTCTGAGATCTTTGCTCAGTTGTGCTAGATGCTTATAGCAAATTATGTAAACTGTTTCTGGACCCTCTAGAGTTTGGTACAAACAAACACACTGAGGAGCAAAATCATCTTTCAGGTACAGAAATGGGTGCTGCCAGGCTTGAGCAAGTTACAGCTGGGAGCAGAGTGCTGACCTCCTGGCTTGCAGAGCCGGGCCAAAACTCCAAGTTTGTTCTTTGCTGCCATGGGAAACGACTTTCACTTGAATGGATGCATGGTGCTGTTTATGTTAGAGTTCACTTTGCAGCTTAGTGTCTGCCAGCTGCACCGTCACCTTGACGGGGGACTTGCTGAGAAATTCAGAAGATAAATATTTGGTTACGCTCCTATTCATAGGAGTTAATTATGTCAGTACAACAAACGTATCACAGCTTTCTTGACCTTTATTTAAAATACAGATCATCTGATACTGTATCGATTTGACTCTCTGTCCTTACAGCCATTGTATTCTATACCATGTAAAGCAAAACTGGGCCATTGTTTGCAGGACTGCTGATGATTACCCTCTTATTTGATGCTGGCACAACCAAACAGGGCTCTGTGTGACCAGAAGCACTTCCTTAACCTGCCTTGCAGCTTTCCACCTTCCTTGATGCTGAACTTAACCTCAGCTTCCAGCCTTTTCCTTCCTCAGCTTTCAGAAGTGATTGCCTGAAGTTTCAGATCCAATTTTTTCCTCTGTCTGTCTTTATAAACTGTCCCTTTCAGGTGTTCCAGGTTAGGAAGATTACAGGGATTCGGGCCTTTTCTCTGTACTTTGTTCAGTGAACTCAGTGCTTTGTTCCTTTACTGAATGATGCAGTTGGTTTGATCTAGATTGTTCAGAGAGGTCGTAACTTCTCATTCAGATTGCATGCCATTTGTTCCTGAATACTGTAAACATCACTTCGACCTAATAAGCAGGAGTTGTTTCCCATGTCATTGCCCTGCTGACTTGGTACTTCCCAATACACTACAAAATAGTTCAGAAAATGTGAGTGCAAATGAGCACAAGAACAATGTGCTTTTAATCCCATATTTGTGTTTTCCTGTAGGCAAATGCCAGCAATTTGAAGAGTTTCCTTTCAGCTGTGAGACTGGCTCACCAAGGGACCGACGCAGGAGCTCTCCCGCTCTCATCTCTGGTACCAGCAAAGACCTCAGAAGTTGAAAAACCCAAGACAAAAATGATCATAACTTCAAGAAGGGACTATCCTCTCACCAAGAACTTCCCTTACTCCCTCGAACATCTCCAAGCATCCTACTGCAAACTGGCTCGCATCGACACGCGCGTGCTCTGCTTGAAGAAACTCCGGAAACTGGACCTAAGTCATAATCACATCAAGCAGCTGCCGGCCACTATCGGTGACCTGATGTGTCTTCAGGAGCTGAATCTGCACGACAATCACCTGGAGTCCTTCAGTGGGGCTCTGTGCAACTCCACCCTTCAGAAATCACTGCAGTTCTTGGACCTCAGCCAAAACAAAATCAAGGCGCTTCCCATTCAGTTTTGCCAGCTGCGAGAACTCGTTAATTTGAAGCTGGATGACAATGAGCTGATTAGGCTGCCCTTCAAGATTGGCCAGTTGGATCGTCTACGCTTTCTGTCAGCAGCTAGAAACAAACTTCCTTTCTTGCCCAGCGATTTTAGGAAACTCTGTCTTGAGAACTTGGACCTCTTTGGAAATCCTTTTGAGCAGCCAAACCTGCTTGTTCCCAACATACAGCTGAAAATACCTTTGACTCTGTTAGAGTGTGCTGCAAGGGCAACCCTGAATCACAGGTAAGAGCAGCATGGTGGGTACACATCACACCTCCTCCATTTCAGACCTCTCAAGCCTAAATTTTCCTGACTTATTTGTTGGAGTTTTGGTTTTTTTTCCTATCAGTGGCTATTGTTGCTCTTCACCCATTTAAAATCATAAGGTTAAAGTTGCTTTGAATTCCACTCTTAAAAAATCATCCCTTTGTTATACAGGATAGTGCAGTAAATTGGTGACTCACAGGCACTGAGAGAAAGCTGTAGGTTGAAGTGGATTTACCTGCAGAATGAGAGCACCATAACAGAATATTCTTGCCCCGCTATGGGAGAAGAGAATCAGTTCTGCAATCCTGAACCACTTCTGGCTTTTTGTGTTGAGGAGTTTCCGTTACAGTGGATTTTATGGCACTTGACCATATTTTGTGTTGGGCTGTAGCTTGGAAATTGCTTTCAAACACAGTTGCCTTCCTCTTGTGCTCACATTAAACTGCTTGTGTGGAGAAGCCCAGTTCTGAGGTACCTCTAAAATCATTGTTTCACCATGTAAATGGCATCCTTGCCAGGCTGCTGTTTGTTACCAGTTTTCTCCCCTTCCTCCACGCTGCTTAAGTAGCTCTGTCTGCATGCTGCTGCCTGGGATCCTTCTAGGGCCAGCTACTGTTACTCCCACCCTGTTCTGGGTAGGAAGTGAGCAAGAATATGAAGAGTCTTGTGTACTGAAAGGGGGTGAGAGACAGACTTGAAGCGTGCCTCATTTACACTCTCTGCCCATTCCTGCCTTCGGGGTGGGGAGTGTCCTGTAAACCTGGGCTAAATGCTCAGCAGTCCATGCTGAAGGTCTCCACAGGTATGCAGGGCACACCCTGGAAATGAGCCCAGCAACCAAATGTTCTGCTTCAAATCTTATCCACTTCTGACGTTGTTTTTATTAGAGTCATTAAACTCCACGTGTCTGTAGGAATTGCAGTGGGTTTGACAGAAATATTATGAAGGCACGTTTTGTTTTGTTTTGTTTTCTGGAGACTGTAATCCCTCAAACACTGGTCAGATTTTGGTGCTTGGTTACCAGAGGAGTAGCTGAGGACAGGTAGTCATTAACACAGCCTGTGGCCTCCGTGCAGTGGACTTTAAGAAACTGGCACCACACAGAACAAAACAAGTTTTGTGCTCCAGGAGTTTCAGTGAGATAAGGGGCAGTGGAAACAGTCCTCTTGCCCACGGGTCCGATGATTGAGTGACAGCATTGGTCAGAGCAGTCCTGATCATCTTAAATAGAAGAGAAAAAAAAAACAAGTCTAGCAAGTGGGCAACAGACATTCTGTCTGGCATTCACTGGATGTGAGAATTAACAAAGAATGAGGAACAGGAGCTATGACAGGCTGTAAAAACCATGAGAAGGAAGAAAGCAGAAGGAGGGAAGATGCAAAAAGCAAGTGCTTGTTTGGAAATCTACCTTCATAGTGGCATTCTGGGCAAGTACCAGAGCTGTGATTATGCCTTTCCTGACCAGAAATAAAGGAAGTCCTGGGGGGGAAAAAAAAAAACCCTCCACAGGAGTGAAGGATGGTGTGCAGAAAGATTTGTGAATATGTAGGTGTAGTCAGGATGTGAGTCAGCGTGAGCTCTCCTGTGAGTCTGGAGTGACAGCTGAGTACTGGTGGTACCCACGCTGCAAAGTCAACTCTGCAAAGTGCTTTGGGGAAATGGTGTGTTTTGTAGCCCAAACACAGTGCTGCTCTGCTGTGGATTTAACAAGCAGCAGTTCTTGTTCCTGTCTCTGGATGTCATCATTGGCACAGTGGACGAAAAGAGCGGTGTATCGAGAGAACCTTCACTTACTGGCTGCAATGTAGTGCTGCTATAAAGAGGCTCATTTTTATCTCCTGTTTCCTCTGGATATGGTGTTTTTACACTACTACCACTCCATATTACAGAATGAGGAGTAAATTTTGTCAGGCCAGGGTTAAATACAGTGATCTTTACTGGCAAATAGGAGGGAAGAGCAGCAAGTGCCCAGTTGTCTCATTATGGCTGCCCCATCCCTGTAAACATTCAAGAGCAGGTCAGATAGGGCTCGGAGCAACCTGATCTGGTGGAAAGTGTCCCTGCCCCTGGCAGGAGCTTGAATAAGATGAGCTTTAAGGACCTTTCCAGCCCAAACCATTCTATGATTCTTTTATTCTCCTTTTTAATTCTCTGTCACTGATGGAGGCTGCTACAGTTCGTGTGAACTCCCCAGTTGTTGTTGCAGTGTCTGATGGAGTTCAGGTCTTTGGTTACTTAGGGGTCAGTAACGTGGTTGCATGTTGTAGTGACCGTCTTGGAAAGTGGTATTTAATTCCTCACTAGTCCAAAATGTCAAGCCTACCTTGTCTGTGATCTTGGAAGAGCATTTCTTGCAAACGGTGCATATGGTGTGTTGCTGCTTTTGAGTGGCACCAGCTAATTCTGTAGCAAATTCACACTTAACTCCTCTTATTCAACAGAATCCCTTATGGTTGTCATCTCCTTCCATCTCACCTTTGTGAAGATCTGGAAGTGGCTAAAACCTGCCAGTGCGGAAGCGCCTGTCTGAGCAGCTTCATTCAGATCACGGTGACCATGAATCTGCATCACGTAGCTCACACTGTGGTCCTCGTGGATAACATGGGAGGTACGGAGGCACCCGTCATCTGCTACTTCTGCTCTCTAGACTGCTATTCCCAGTTCTTGGACAGGTACCTGCAGAGTAACGGGTGACCCTTACCCCGGCACAAAAGCTCTGCCTGAAGTCCTGTCCAGTGACGGAGGAGTCTGAAATTGTGTTCTGCTTGTTGCCCACACGTGCTGTCACAGGATGGCAAACGTCAGTCTTGCAGTGAGGGACGCTGTCAGCCCGATCCGGTGGCCTGAGTGTTCCTCCACTGCTAGGATCTCTCTTTGGTTGGAACAAAAAAGCAATGTGTAGCTTGAATGAATCTTCCTCAGAATGTATTTTGCTTCCTTTTTCCTGTTACTTTGAGTTTTGGAGTATTACAATGTTCTCTTTGTTTTGTGGTGCCAGTGGTTTCTCCTGGCTAGGAGAAGGAAGGTGACCACCTTATCAAACTGCTTTGCTTACTCACACTTGAGGCTCTGAACTCTGCCTGCAGGTGACTGCTTTAACACTGAGCTGAGCCCATCCCACCTCGTTCACTGTCAAGCAGCTTGGTGGGCTGCTGTGAGAAGAGATTATGGTGTGAGCAGTTTAAAACTGGTCACGTCAGTCCAGGTGTTGCTTGGTAAAAAGTTCTGTTGCAGCGTTCTGACCTCAGGCAGGGACCAGCATTGCTGGTTTTTTTTTACAAGAGCAAATGTTTTGGGGTTTATCTCTTTGTGATACAAGAAATGTCTTTTTCTAAATATGTGACCGAAAGTTTGTTTCTTAATTCTCATGTTTTAAAGTTCCTTGAATTGTTCACTGTGTCTACTTATTAAACTTGGAAACCCTTCTGTGTCCACATGAACTGTGCTTTCTGTCGTGAGCTTTTCATCCAGTGTATTCTAGGGATTAGCTCCTGGCCTCTTTTCTAGTGAGGATACTAAAACGCTTGGGAGTATCCAGACATCCTTATGTCACAGCTTGCCCACTGGTACGTGGCTGAGGTATTGGAACAGAAGCCTCTGGAGAAGCCTTTAGCATCCCATGGCCTGCCAACACATGATGACTGGGAGAGTGCCCCTTGCACTCTTACTTCTGAAGCAATACGAACTGCCCGGGAGTGAATCAGATATGTTGTGTCTCCTGGGGTCACAGATAAGTACACTGCTGTGGCAACTGTGTCTAATTTCCATGGGAGAACAAGACATCTGCAGTTACTGAGTGCAGGAGAGATGGAGACTGGGCTTCGAGTGGCAGATACACACAATGTCCAGCACAAGGTGCAGCCTGAAAGGCAGCAGCGGGCTTTGGAAGAAGGCCCTGACTTGCAGGTATCCCCTAACATCTGCACAAGCACAACCTTCATCCCATTTCAAAAGTCACCAGTTTCAAACTCTTTTCTAATCTGAGGCATTCCCAGCACAGATGAATACCGGAGGGTGCCCAGGAAAGGGCTTTGCTCTGACAAGGTTGAGGGACTCGCTTTCCTGCAGAAGAGCCTTTATTGTAGAGATGTTGAGGACTCATTGAAACTTCCTGCAAACATCAAAAGAACCTGACCATATTTGTAAAACTGTAACTTTCGAGAGACTACGGGAAGATTTGGATGAATCATTCCTGCGATGTTGCTTTTTAGCTACAGCGAACTTGTGAGGGAGGCAGCCAAGCGTGCCTGTTTACCTCGCCCTGCACTGCACCGCTAACCCTGCAAGGCTTTAAATAGGCCTGTGCTAATACTGGTGTAAAGGGAGAGAGATCCCATCCTCATTGCAGCAGCCTGGAGATTACTCACTGGGAAAAAATACCTTCTAGGTGGAGCTTGTGATTAGGAGGAGGGAAGTGGAGTAGATGCGGAAATTTGTCATCCTGTGGGACTGCTCAGGAATTCTGGATGCAAACATGTGAGTGTCTGGGCAGTGGCTGGGAGGACAAGGAGGAAGCACTGACGCAGGGCACGAGCAGCCTGTGAGCAAGGAGTGGGCTCTGAAGTCCTTTTTGTGGGGGAATACTTTGCTCTGCACATGCTGCTGGGTTTTGTTAAATCCCCTGTGTGTAGCCTGAGCTGCCATCGTCTCTGAAACGTATCATCCTCAGCACTGACTTGGCTCCCCTTAATCCTCTGGAGCCACAGGTGCTGACACAACATGGAGGAGGGTGCTGGGGCCCTGTTCTGCAGAGCTTATTCCCCACCTGCTTCTGCATTAGTAGCAGAGCCCCTTCCAGCAGCACGGCAACAGTCTCCAGCACACTGTCATCTTGCCATCTGCACCGAGGTCAAATGCACAGGGGAGCTTTCTAAACTCCCTGCTTTCCCACCTTCCAGCAAAAGAAAAAGGAAGTCTTTTGCAGCCAAGCAGAGGTGTCAGAGGTGACACCAAAGACACAAAGAATGAAAGAACAGACGCCCTTTGACAGATGATAAGCAAGTTTTAGTGAGAAACAGACGCCCTTTGTGTAGTTTACTATACAAAGAAAGGAAGGAAAGACTCCGTTGGTGTAAACTTTGCACAAGCAGGGTAAGCAAGTCTGGACACGTGGGTGGGTGCGTCCTGCTGCTGCCAACCAAGAGACAACAGCACAAACTGCAGTTACGACCATATGTGGACAGAGTTAAAGTCTACCTCAAACAACCACCAGAAATTAGTAACATGCATTAGGTTTCTATGAATATTTTTTCTTTCTGTCTGTAATGAGAGTGCTTTTGTCCCTCAGTGTGCACATGGAGAGGAGAGATCCCCCACACACCCAGCACTGCAATAAACCATCACGTGGTTTGGAGAGTTTTCTGGGTTTGGATTTTCAGTGACAGGGTTTGGTGACTCAAATGGGAGCAGAGAGCTGGATTCTGAACAGCCCAGAGGAATCGTGAGGACCCCAACACTCACCGGAGTGGTTTTGGGGAGGGCCTGCAGGTCCCTGCTCGGAGGAGCTTCTGCAGCAGCTCTCTGGGAGATGAATGACATTGGTAACAAGGCTTGGTTACCTGCAAGTGAATCACACCTCAATTAAGTAGATGTTATTGAGCCATTGGCATCGGTATGTGGTGTTTGAGGATGCCCAGAGATGGTATTTGTGTTGCACAATCAGTAACCTGTTTTGAGTATTGTATTTGTGGTAATTGTAAACCTTTGTGACGTGGGAGCTGGACAAGGTGTTGAAGGGGAAACTGTTACATGCTCTCCCTTGGGTCCTACACTCAGGCATTGGAACAAATTTGGTGGTGATTGTAATCATTGGTGGCCACTGTATACTTTGGGCAATGAAGGAAAGTGGCCTGATAGATTTTAAACATCCCATTGCTCAATGAGAAAAGGAGGCAAAAGATAACACTATATTGCAATTAATGGTGGCTTGGGTGTAAAAAGACTGTCCAGCACATTAAAAGAAAAACCTCAACAAATGGACGATTGGTGTGTGGTAACCAGGAGCTGCTCACAAATGAACATGAAAACCTGGAGGGGGAATTTTAGCTGCAGCAGTTGTAATTTAACTAAAGGCACCTGCAGAGCCAGTCTCTGCACCACCCTTCCCTCCGCTGGCTTTTCCAGCCAGCACGTCTGCGTGAAATGTTTTACAGCCAGTGTGTGAATGTGTGTGAAAGGTTTTAACCCCCTGCCAGTGTTACATATGTGAGGAAATCAGTGCCCAGGTTATGGAAAAATGTAGGTAATGTGTGTCATTATTTTGCAATATTTGCTCAAGATACAATCTTGAGTCGATGTTAATGTGTCATTGGAAGTTCTTCTGTCCAGAGAGGAAGAGAATTGGCAAGAATGTGAATTTAAACCCATAGACAGGGAAAAATCACTTTGGCTCCAACTGTGATCATAATAAATAGATAATTTGTTGAACTATGGTTATAAGTCTGATATATGTGATTAAAGTTTGCAAAGAGATAAGAGTAAATTGAACTAAAAGTACAAAAACGTAGACAGAGGCCAGAGGAACACCCCAGCAGCCATGGGGGAAGATTGCAACAGGCTTTGTTAATCTATGGGAAAACAAATCTCCAGAATTTTGGTAATGAATTGGCAGCCAGTGTGTCTGTAGGCATCAGACTCTCATCTCCAAGCATCCCATTGGGTGAGTTCACCTGAGAACTTTAGAGATCAGAGGTGCTGGACAGGACTGTACTTGTACAATGTGTAGATGATTTGTTATTTACTAGCAAGATGTATGGAAATTGATTAAGAGATACCAGTTGTTTATGTACAGGAAAAAAAAAAAAGAGCTGTTAGAAAGGATGGGGCTGCCTATGCTGCTGAAAGGGGTGAAATGGAAAAGGAATGAAAACCAAGACTGTGATACGTGATACTGTGATAAGTGTTAAGGACGATGCAGAGGCTGAGGGTGTGCAGGTCAGGTGTTGGTCCCAAAGGGGATCCCAGTAAATGTGGATGGAATGGAGTAGGACGAGGGGGGGGCGTTAAACAGCACCCCTGTAGGTCCTAGTCAGGAGGGGGTTATGCAGGAAAGAAAGACACTGGAAAAATTAGCAAAATGCAGGGCTGGAATCAGATGTTATCCTGATTGTGCAGGGGCATCTGGTGCTGACTGAAGGGGACTGGGGAAAGGCTGGAAAACAGCCCCAACAGAGCCCCTGGCTGTAATAAAGTTGGAGAATGAGAAAGCGAAATTTTTAGTAGCCACTGGAGCTACATATTTAATATTAAATACTTGTAAAGGTAGTTTAAATAAACAAAGTATCATTGGTGCCATGGGGAGAAAGGAAGACAGGCATTTCTTTCAAGTTTGGCCCTGGGAAGCAGGCAGGTGTTAACCCATCACTTGGTTTCTGTACCTGACTGCCCTGAGCCTTGCTGGGCAGAGAGATACTCGGTGAGCTCACTGCGCAAATTACCTTCGACAAAGGGAAAACTCAAGTGCGTATGCCTGAATTTTAAGGCCCTGGAGGCCCAAGTGTTTATGTTGCAGGATGAAGCTGATGTGGGAACACAAGAGAAGATTGATGAGGATTGTAAACACACTCAAGTGACCCACAGCCAGGGTGTCCAACAACACATATCAACTCATTGTTGCTTAGCCCTGTGTGCTTGGCAATTAGAACATCCCTGGTTACGTAACACGGGCCTGTGATGGACTTGGAGGCACCTATCAGACATTCAAGCCCTGCCTGCCCTGCTGTGGGGCTGAGACGATGGTGGGCTGAGGAGGGCTGAGGTGATGGAGAGCTGAGGGGATGGTGGTATGAGTGGATGGCGAGTTGAGAGGAGGATTGTGTGAGGCAATGGCGGGCTGAGATGGTGGCATGAGGGGATGGTGGGCTGAGGGAAGCATGGGCTGAGGCGACGGCAGGCTGAGCAGAAGGCAGGCAGAAGGGAGGATGCCGTGAGGCGCCGTCGGGTTGAGCAGAAGCGGGCTGAGGGGAGGACGCTGTGCGGTGCCGTCGGGTTGAGCTGAAGCGGGCTGAGGGGAGGATGCCGTGAGGCGCCGTCGGG